>CM062527.1:40142422-40382833 GCA_031439595.1 Pterocarpus santalinus
TTAATTACGTAGACATAACCAAATTGTGAAAAATAATCAATGAATGTTATAAAATATTTATTTCCACATAGGGTTGGTTTTAAAGGACCACAAATGTCAATGTGAATAATTTCCAGAAGGTCCCTACTACAGGTAGATCCTTTCCTAACCATTTTGGTCATCTTTTCCCTCATACAGTCCATACATTCCTCAAGATTGGAACAATCAAGTGAAGGTAAGATCTCATCTTTTCGCAAGTCTATCTATTCTTTCTTTAGAAATATGACCAAGACGCCTACGCCATAAGAAATAAGAGTTTTCTTTAATTAAATTCCTTTTATTGCCAGCAATATGAATATGTACAAAATTAAAGATATTGGAATCAAGACTCAAATAGTATAAACCATCACATTTCATAGCTTTGCCAACACCTTAAGAATTATAAGATAAATGACAAAATCCTTTTTAAAAATTAAAAGAAAAACCACAATCATCAAGTTTTGAATAAGAAATCAAATTCCGTCTCATGGATGGTACACAGATGGTATTTTTCAAATGTAAAATAAATCCTGAATCCAAGTTTAATTCAACTAATGCTATGAATTGGACCTCAACTTTAATTCCATTCCCTACAAATAGATTGATCTTGGAATCACTTGACTTTCGCTTGCTCCTGAACCCCTGCAATGAATTAGCAATATGAATAGATGCTCCAAAATCAATCCACCATGAATTCACAGGGACATCTATCAATTTGGATTCAAAGCAAACGATAGCTAGTGACAGACCTTTAGGCTTTTGAGCTTCTATGAAAAATTCGAAACCTTGACAATTAGATTTCTTATTGATAACACCCTTTGGTGAGTTATATTTTAGTTAGTTTTTGTTTAATATAAGTTGCGATCATTTAATTTAGCTTTTGTTTTGTTTTATTTTAGTATATAGTTTCGGTTAATTGGTATTTTTAGTTTTTTGTTATTTTCTTATCTCATTGGATACTTATTTTGGATTTTATTTGATTCATTTTAGGTGCAAGCGGGCCTGGAAGAAGTTGGAAGAGGCCAATGCATGAATTCAAACTCAGCACCTTTCGCCAATATTTTTTTTTCATTGCACTATAGCGCACTACCGTTTATCGCAAATGAGCCAAGAATTGGGCATTGTGCTATAGCGCAAGCCCATCTGCAGCAAATTAACAAGTCGAGCTGAGATTTAAAAAGAGGGGGGTCCATGCACTATAAAAGGCAGTAACGCGGATCACAAAGGGATCCTTAAACACTCTACACACGTTCCAAGGCAGAAAACTTCTTCAAGAGAGATTGAAGCTGAAGATTCAAGAATTCCAACGCTCAGTTTCAACACAAAGAGATCCAAATTCTTTCGAATTTCTTGTCTCTAGCCATAATTCTCTATGGCTCTTGATTTTTCTTTTTCCTCATCTCTATACTCTTTTTTCGTTTTCTTTTCTTTAGTTATGAACTAAGTTTCTCTTACTAGGGTGTTAATGGACCCTTTTGTATGACAAATTTAGTTGTGGATTAATGTTAATCTTGTTTATATTTTAATTGCTTAGTGTTTTCATTAGTGCTTAATGCTTTTGAGTGATTGGCCACCATTCAATTGATTCGTTGGTTTACAATAACTAGAGGTAGGGTTTGTAAACAAAGCTTCTTAATATAAACACCGTGAGCTAAGTGAAAACTAGTGATAGACAAACATGATTCATGCGGTTAATATAGGAACCTATAAATCTTCAACCTTTACGTAGATTATTTTGTGCTAAGAGATTAGACAATCAATTTAGGATAAAGAATATTGCTTGACCTTGAGAGAGATTATGAATAAATTAAGGGGAACCGATCATTAGTCAATTAGGATAGGAACTGATTAACGAAAATTTTTAGTAAATGCATTTACAATAAGTGAAATTAATTAGCCCTAGCGTTCATCCCATTGCATTAAGTTAATCCTTTTACATCTGTCCTGATTACTATTTTTCGTATTTATTAAAATTTTATTTTTATTTCAATTTCTCTACATCTATAATTTCATTCCTTCCAAATAGTTATTCTCGTAAACTCTTCGGTATTTGATCTATCATCATGGAAACGATACTTTACTTATCACTTTATTACTTATATGATTCGGTATACTTGCCGGAGCTGTATCAAGTTTTTGGCGTTGTTGCTAGGGATAGTATTAATATCATTCTTAGTCGATGGGATACTAGATTGAATTTTTAGTTTATTTTGTTTTGTTTTATTTTTTTATTCTGTACTTCACCCACTTTCTGTGTTCTGTTGTGCAATGTATGTGAAACAACCAATCTATTGAAGACTTGCTCTTTGATCCAGAGATCGAGCGCTCCTTGCGTCAACTCAAGAAAGCACAGAGAGTAGTTGAAGAAGTCCCTAAAGTCACCATGGCTAATGAAACCGAGCATGATGGCAGAGCCATTGAGGACTACTTGGCACTCACTCTTAAAGGGTGCTCATCAAGTATTATGAGACTGCTTGTCCAAGCAAACAACTTTGACTTGAAGACGTCACTTATTCAGTTTGTGCAACAAAACTACCAGTTTACTGGACTATCTAGTGAGGGTCCAAACGAACACCTCAGTAACTTCATGGAAATCTATGACACCATAAAAATTAGTGGTGCAATAGATGATGTTATTTGATTGAGGCTGTTCCATTTTTCATTGAAGGACAAAGTCAAAGCTTGGTTGAAGTCTCTACTACAAGGAACACTCAATACTTGGGATATGGTGGCTAGAAACTTCCTGGAGAAATATTTTCCACCTGCCAAGTCTGCCAAGATGAGGAATGACATTACTTCCCTCACCCAAGTGGATGGAGATTCCTTCTATGAGTTCTGGGAGAGGTATAAGGAGTTATTGGCCAAATGTCCACATCACGACATCCCACTCTGGATGCAAATCCAGACATTCTACAATGGTCTCCTCATGTCCACCGAAATCATGGTTGATGTAACAACTGGTGGCTTTCTAAATAATTAGACACTAGAGTAGTCTTAGGAGCTATTTGAAACAATGGCTAGAAATAATTACTAGAGGCCTAGTGAGAGAACTTAGAAGAGGGGAGTCTTGGAAGTTGACATTACCACTACCCTTTTAGCCCAGATATAAACCCTTTTTGTCCAGAATACAGACATTCAAAAGCAATTGGATATGCTCAATATGACTTCCCTAGCACCGATCTTGCAGTATGACTTCTGCCAAGGGAATCATCCTCATTGAGAATGTGTTGTAGATTCGAATTTTGATGGACAAGTCAATTACATGAATGGTCAGAGGCATAATTTCCATTCCAATAGTTATGTTCTTGAATATAGAGATCAAGGTCATTCCGGTCAGTATCGTGGGAATCAGGGTGTTCCTAGGCATTCATACAACCCACCTGTTCAAGAGAAGAAGTCTAACTTGGAGGAAATGTTCAAACAATTCATGCAAACTCATTCGAATTTTGTGTAAGGAACTGAAGCATAGTTCAAGCACCAGGAGGCTTCCATTAGAAAGTTGGAGACTCTGTTGGGGCAGATATCCCAGCAACTAGCTGAGAGACCATAGGGTACTTTGCCTGGCAATATGGTGCAAAATCCAAGAGAGCAAGTTAAGGCAATTACCCTGTGAAGTGGCAAAGAACTAGAAGAACGTAAGATGCCGGGAGTGGAAGAAGAGCCACCAGCTGAGACTGAAGTGCAAACTACGAAAGGGAAGAAATATGAGATCCCTATGAAGCGTAGCAAGGGTGTGGGAGAAAAAGAAAGGACTCCAGAGTATATGGCACCACCTACTTATGACCTTCCCATTCCCTATCCACAAAGGGTGAAGCAACTGAAAAAGAAGCACAAGATAAACAATTTGCAAAATTTCTAGAAGTATTCAAGAAGCTGCAAATCAATATACCCTTTGTGGAGGCATTGACTCAAATGCCTAGTTATGCTAAGTTTATGCCCAGAAGAGAAAAATCAGAGATGATAAGACTATCCTACTTATTGAAGAGTGTAGTGCCATTTTACAGAATAAGCTGCCTCCCAAGCTTAAGGATCTAGGGAGTTTTACTTTTTCATGTGTTATTGGTGATGTTTATTTTAGCAAAGTTCTTTATGATCTTGGTGCCAGTATTAATTTAATGCCTTTGTCTATTTTCAGGAAGCTTGGAGTTGGAGAAGTCAAGCCTACCATAATGTCTTTTCAGTTAGTTGGCAAATCAATCAAGCATCTAAGAGGTATTATTGAAGATGTGCTGGTAAAGGTGGATAAGCTCATTTTTCCAGTGGATTTTGTGGTTCTTGACATGGAAGAAGACCGGGAAGTCCCTCTTGTTCTTAGGAGGCCTTTCCTCACCATAGGGGGAGCTGTAATAGATGTTCAGGAAGGAAAGCTAGAGTTGCGGGTACAAGATGAGAAGGTCAATTTCAATGTTTTTGATGCAACTAAGTTCCCCTTGGAAGCTGATTCCTGCCTTAGAGTTGATGATTGAAGATATGGTGACTTCTTCATTTGGAGCTATTTCCACTACCACACCCTTAGAAGCATACCTGGCAAACTCTAAGATGGCAAAAGAATTAGAGGACAACAACTTGCAGCTTTGCCATGAGCTTTTGGAAGCTCAGCCTATAGTTTCCTCAAATTGTTCGACATTCTCATTGACCCAGATGGGTGAGCTACAAATAGTGAGTGAGGAGCCACCAAAGTCAGAGCTCAAGCAACTTCCTATCCATCTGAGATATGCATTCCTTGGTGAAGCCGACACATATCATGTTATTATTAGTGCCTTACTAAGTAATGTAGAAGAAGATAAATTGCTAAGGGTACTCAGTGATCATAGAACAACTATTGGGTGGCAGATCTCAGATTTGAGGGGCATCAGCCCCATTTTTTGCATGCATAAAATCTTCATGGAAGATGATTTCAAGCCACTAGTCCAACCATAGAGGAGATTAAACCAAGCCATAAAAGAGTTTGTGAAGAAAGAAGTGGCGAAACTCCTAGATGTAGCGATCATATCTCCTATTTCAGATAGTACTTGAGCGAGCCTAGTTCAGGTGGTACCTAAGAAAAGAGGGGCTACAATGGTGAAGAATGAAAACAATGAGCTCATTCTAATACGTACGATCATTGGGTGGAGGATGTGTATTGACAACGGAAGCTCAATGGTGCCACTCGCAAGGACCATTTCCCACCACCCTTCATAGACCAAATATTGGAGAGGATAATAGGCCATTCTTACTATTACTTCTTGGATGGCTACTCTAGTTACAACCAAATACACATTGCCCCAGAGGACCAGGAGAAGACCACATTCACTTGCCCATAGAGGACATTTGCTTATAGTTGAATGCCATTGGGGTTGTGCAATGCCCTAGCTACGTTCCAAAGATGCATGTTAGCCATTTTCCATCATATGGTGGAGAGGTTTATAGAGGTTTTTATGGATGATTTTTTAGTTTTTGGTTCTTTTTTTTATAATTGTTTGTATCATTTATCTTCATTTTTGAAATGATGTTAGGAAACTAACCTTGTTTTGAACTGGGAAAAGTGTCATTTCCTGGTGCAAGAAGGCATAGTTCCTGGATATCGGATCTTAGCTAAAGGAATTGAAGTGGATAGAGCCAAAATTGAAGTCATTGAGAAGCTACCTCCACTAACCAATATAAAGGAAGTTAGAAGTTTCTTAGGCCATGCTGGATCCTATAGGAGATTTATTAGGGATTTCTCTAAAATTGCTAAGCCTTTGAGTAATCTGCTAGTTAGAGATGTTCTTTTTAATTTTAATAATAAATGCTTGCATGCCTTTGAACTTTTGAAAAGCAAATTAGCTTCGTCTCCCATTTTTGTTGCACCTAATTGGGATGCCATTTGAGCTCATGTGTGATGCTAGTGATTATGCCATAGGTGCTATTTTAGAACAGAGAAAAGTTAAGTTGTTGCATGTTATTTATTATGCCAGTAGAACTTTGAATGATACACAACTTAATTATGCTACCACTGAAAAAGAACTTTTGGTGGTTGTATTTACTTTTGATAAGTTCCGTTCTTATTTGATAGGTGCTAAGGTATTGTCTGCACAGATCATGCAGCCCTCAAGTTCTTCTTGGACAAGAAGGATGCCAAGCCTAGGCTCCTTAGATGGATTCTACTGCTTCAAGAATTTGACTTGGAGATTAGAAATAAAAAAAGGAGCAGAGAATTTGGTAGCTGACCACCTTTCTAGATTGACCCCTCCTTTTCTGCATGAGGAGGAAGAGATCAAAGAGACATTTCCTAATGAGTAGCTATGTGTAGCACAAGCAACACCATGGTTTGTAGACTATGCCAATTATCTGGTTGAGAGAATTCTACCTGAAGGCAAGCCTCTTACACTCTCAGAAGAAGAAATTCTTTTCTGACCTCAAATACTATTTCTGGGATGAGCCATTTCTTTATAAACACTGCTCATATCAGATTATCAGAAGATGTGTCCCTTAAGAAGAAGTGGCTAGCATTCTTTACTATTATCACATATCACCAGTTAAGGGTCACTTCAAAGCCACTCGAACAGCTACTAAGGTCCTACAATATGGGTTTTACTAGCCTACCATTTTCAAAGATGCCAATGACTATGTGAGAAGGTGCAATAAGTGCCAAAGGATTGGGAATGTTTCTAGGAAGCATGAGATGCCACTGAGCAACATTTTGGTGGTTGAACTGTTTGATGTTTGGGGTATTGACTTCATGGGCCCCTTTCCTACTTCCTTTGGAACAAATACATCATGGTGGTAGTTGATTATGTGTCCAAATGGGTGGAGGCCATGGCCTTTCCTACTAATGATGCCAGGCTTATCACAAAGTTTCTAAAGAAGAATATTTTCTCAAGATTTGGCACCTCAAGAGTAATAATCAATGATAAAGGCACACAATTCTCCAACCGTCAATTTGATGCCCTTTTTGCAAAATATGGTGTGAATCACAAGGTTGCCACTTCCTACCACCCTCAAACAAGTGGCCAAGTGTAGGTGTCTAACAGAGAGTTAAAAAGAATCCTTGAAAAGACTGTTAATTCCTCAAGGAAAGATTAATTAGTTAAGTTGGATGATGCTCTCTGGGTTTATAGGATAGCTTTCAAGACTCCTATTGGGATGTCTCCATATAGATTGGTCCTTGGGAAAGTTTGTCACTTGCCAGTTGAGTTGAAGCACAAGGCATATTAGGCAAAAAAGTTGCTCAATTTTGATCTTAAGGAGGCAAGTGAGAAAAGATTGTTCCAACTTAATGAGTTGGATGAGTTTAGATAGGAAGCATATGAGAATGTCAAGCTCTACAAGGAGAAAACCAAGAAATGGAATGATAGGAATATTATGAGAAGAGACTTCCACATAGGTCAGAAAGTCCTGCTCTTCAGCTCTAAATTGAAGCTATTCCCTGGGAAGTTGAGCTCAAGGTGGTTAGGATCCTTTGAGATCACTAAAGTGTCTCCCTTTGGAGCTATTGAGGTCACACATCCTACAAATGGCACTTTTAAAGTCAATGGCCAAAGGTTGAAGCCATATGTTGATAGGAGCAACGAAAAACTCAAGGCTTCAGCTTTTCTCTCTGATCCATGCTAATAGATAGAGTCATGTCCAACTTAGGGACATTAAACCAAGTGCTTGTTTGGAGAAAACCCAACTTTTCTAACCTTTCTTTGATTTCTTTTAATTTTTCTTATTTAGAATCATTTTAGTTCTCTTTTTAACTAAGGTAGAACTTTGTTTGGAATAAATTTAATTTATTTAAGTTTGGTTTATTTTGTTTTGTAGGTTTGTGAAGTAATTAGGGAGTGCATAAGCGGAGGAAGAGATGAAATTCGGCATGCAGCAGAGAAAATACAGAAGTTGCAGCAGCAGTAGCGCACTATAGTGCAAGCTCACGTCTGCAAAATGTGTAGAAGAACATTTGGCTGCATATAGCGTGATGTCTTGTGCTATAGTGTAAGCTCGTTTCAATGATGCATCAAAGGGTATTATAGCGCAGCCGATTTTCACAGCAGGATTAAAATCGCGTTGTACTTGTGCTGCAGCACAAACATACATGCACGTGCACACACACACACATGCACACTCTCTCTTTCTCTCTCTCTCTCTTTCTCTTTCTCTCTCTCTCTCTCTCTCTCTCTCTCTCTCTCTCTCTTTCTCTCGTTCCTCCTTCCCTTTCACTCCATCATACACTTAAACACAAAAATCTTCCACTCTTACTCAATTTATTCCACCCAAATCCATTCCACACTTCAAAACCATTCCCTACCACTCATATTTCCACTCACTTCATCATCATAGCCACAGTTTCTCTTCTCTCTAAACCCTAACATGTAGATTTTGGGGGTTTTTGGATAAGAAACCAAATCATCACCATTCTTGGAATGAGTTACTTCCCTCGAGTTGTTGAGAGTCATCCATACTTGGTTTGCATCTTCTTACTCTCTCAATTTTGATTTTTTGATGTTGCATGTGTTACCTACATTGACCTAATTGGTTCCTACCTTGAATTTGCCATGAATAACATGTGTTTCTGGTTATGGTAGAGTTAATGCTATCTTATTGATTAAATGCACTTACTTGAGTCAGTTATGATCATTGCTACTATATTATGTTCTTGGCTTGAGTCATTAAGTGCTTGGTTCTGAATTGAGAATATGAGATGAGTCAGTTAGGTGTTTATGCACATTTGATTTAAGACAGTTAAGTTTTAAGTTAGGGATGGAAGCCTTACTTGACATTGTCCATATATGGGTGTGCTTAGGATCCATGTGCTCATTGATTATTTTCAAAATCATTGCATATGCTTTATTGTGTTAGATGGAATTTTAGTGCTTGGATTATGAGTTTTTGGATTATTTCTGACTGTGCTAGTAAGTAAGTTAGGGGTCATTATCTTGGAGTTTCTTTTATGATGTATTGACTATTGACTGGGTTACCCTTGGATTTTTGGTTGTTTCAGTTATGTTTTCAGGACCATGGCATCTAGAAAGAGAACCAAGACTCTCAAAGCCTCATCTTCTTCCTAACTCTCTCATACCGATGTATACTTTGACAAACATCGATTTATCCAGGCAAACTGTTAGCATCGTTACGCTTTCTCCTTCCACAAATGGGAGTTAGTGATTAAGAAGGCCATTCAACCGAGTTTTGGCACCTTCAAAGTACATGTGGAAGAGATAGAGAGGAGAAGGTGGCACAACTTATTGGATGAGCCACCATTGGGTTGTATTAACTTAGTTAGAGAAATTTATGCCAACCTGATAGTGGTTAGTAGAGCCAACCAACCTGAAGGCCGTGTCTAGTGAGAGGCCAATGGGTAGACATTCGTCCCTCTAGCATCAATGCCTTCCTATGCACTCCTGATATCTAGCAGGAAGACTTCTCCACATTGAGATGACAGAATGTAGATTAGGACTAGATACTTTAGACCATAGCCTTGCCAAATGGCCAGTGGACTTATTATAAGACTCTATCTACTGGTAGAAGCATTTGTTGAACAAGTATCTTAACCCAGCAGCCAGAGTGTGGGCCCATATTATGTTCTCTTGCCTCATGCCTCTCAAGCACACCCATTCTATTATTAGGGAAAGGTGCCTGCTACTCTATTGCCTCATCACTCAAAGGGAGGTGAACTTGGGGCAGTTGATCAAGGACCAGATGATGACTATACTGAGTAGTAACTATTCCTTGTCTTACCCGTCCCTGATCACTATGTTAGCCCTGCAGGCGGGCATTATTGTAGATCCCGTAGAGCGCATGACGGATAGAGATCTAAAGATCTCCAATGAGAGCCTCTCTGTGACACTGAACAAAGCGACGCGAAGGACTAGAAGGACCCGACAGGCTGAGAGACAGGGAAATACATCATCACCATCACCATCACCACCACCACCACAGGTCAGAGGCACTGATGCATCATAGCCGCCATGGCTTCAGCTTCAAGCCCAGATTAATGAACTACACCTAGACATGAGGAGCACATGGGCCACTCTCTAGAACAGGGCAAGTAGGCAATATTCCTCTATTTATAGAGGCATCTAAGGTCTAGAAGCACTAATGAGGCAGTAGCTATCACCAAAGCTCCTCCAGCAGATACCACCTCTACCTTCAACGGATCCAAAGCTTGAGCGTCTAATCGATGAAGAGGCCTATGCACAGGAAGAGTTAGAGGAAGAAGCAGAAGGAGCAGCTAAGGATTCTGAGGAAGAGTAGATTCGAGGAGTTCCTTTTCTTTTCTTTTACTTTCCCTTTTTGATTTTGTTTGAGTGCCTTGGGGACAATGCACAATTTTAAAGTTGAGGGTTAGGAAAGTCTATGATTGTACTTTTCCTTTTTGCTTTTTACTCCTGTTTATTTTCTTTTAGTTATCGTTGGTTTTTTAGTTTTCTTACTTCTATTTGAAAATAAAAAGAAACCCAAAAAGATTTTCATTCTTTAGCCTTTTTCTTAGTGTCTTTTATTAGTCAAATGGATGTAATGCCTATACCTATGATATGAAAGTTAACTCTTAAGTAACTTTGAATCCTAAATTGAGTCTTGAAAATCTTCTTATGCTTTCAATATTGAATTGAGAAGGATCAAATTCTTGCACTTTGATAAGAGTTAGCAACTTAGGATTAGTAATCTTTATGCTTTTATGCTTTTATGCTTTGTTCAAGTTGAGACATGTATTCTTGTTTATGTGAATCCTTCTTCAAATATATATCAGTGAATCGTAGCCATAAAAATTATTTAGGCCATGTTTGGTAGCCATAATTGAGCCTCATTGCCCACCCTTTATCATTGATCCTTAGTTACCCTATTTGAGTCTTAAAGCCTAATCTTGGATTGAGCCACAATATAAGCCTAATGCCCTTCCTTTCTTTCCTCTCTTGATCCCATGATTTACCCTCAAGCCTTAGTTTTTAAATTCATTTGAATAGGGTAATACCCCCACTACCACAACCATATGCTTGCTAATATCAAAAGATTACGGGAGAAAATATGAAAAAAAAAAGAAGAGAAAGAAAGAAGGAGAAAGAAAGAAAAAGAGAAAAGTTAGCAATACAGGAAAAATACAATGCCAAGGTTCAACAAGAAAAGCATGTAGTTGCCAAGCAACTAAGTTGGGGGTCCCTCAAGGAGAATGAATTAGGGGTAAGGGTTTCTTGAGCTGAGGGTAATATTAAGCTTAAGACTATTCCATCATACCTTTTACCTTGGCCTATCACTACAAGTTGATAAAAAGTCCTTTTGATCTTTAGCTAAGTGACACTCATGTAGACATAGAAAGAGAGGACAGTGAATATTATGATATTTTTGTCTTTTCTTAAACATTGCATATGTATAGGGTGAGTCAATTCTTCATTACTTTTTCCTTACACACACACACACAAGATCTATTCTTTTGACAATGTGGTTGCACAATTAGATGGTCTTGGTACTTAGACTTGGATCCTTGGTAACCTTTAAGCTATGGAGTAGTGATAAGGAAGTCCATAAGCAACAACTTCTATCTTGACTGTTTTGTTTAGTGAGTCCCTTTTGGTTAAGTGTTTTTGTTTGAGTCTTTTATTTTTCTATTGTTAGCCCTTGTTTTGAATCTTGCTCGGGGACAAGCAACTTCTTAAGTTAGGAGTTCTTAAGTTAGGAGTTGTGATAACTCATTTTGGTGAGTTATATTTTTAGTTAGTTTTTGTTTAATTTAAGTTATGGTTGTTTAATTTAGCTTTTGTTTTGTTTTATTTTAGTACATAGTTTTGGTTAATTAGTATTTTTAATTTTTTGTTTTCTTATGTGATTGGATACTTATTTTAGGTTTTATTTGATTTATTTTAGGTGCAAGCGGGCCCGAAAGAAGTTGGAAGAGGTCAATGCATGAATTCAGACTCAGGCACCTTGCGCTAGCTCCTACAGAAGGAAGAAGTTCAAAATTTTGTGTTGTGCAATAGCACAACCTTGCGTGCTATAGCGCGCAGCCGTTTCGCCAACATTTTTTTTTTTTGTTGCGCTATAGTGCACTACCTTTTTTCACAAATGACCCAAGAATTGCGCATTACGCTATAGCGCAAGCCCGTCTGCAGCAAATTAACAAGTTGAGCTGAGATTTAAAAAGAGGGGGGTCCACGCATTATAAAAGGCAGTAACACAGATCACAAAGGGATCCTTAGACACTCTATACACTTTCCAAGGTAGAAAACTTCTTCTAGAGAGATTGAAGGTGAAGAATCAAGAATTCCAAAGCTCAATTTCAACACGGAGAGATCCAACTTCTTTTGAATTTCTTGTCTCTAGCCATAATTCTCTATGGCTCTTTATTTTTCTGTTTCCTTGTCTATATACTCTTCTTTTGTTTTTTTTTCTTCAGTTATGAACTAAGTTTCTCTTGCTAGGGCGTTAATGGATCTTTTTGTATGACAAATTTACTTATGGATTAATGTTAATCTTGTTTATATTTCAATTGCTAAGTGTTTTTATTTGTGCTTAATGCTTTTCAGTGATTGGTCACCATTCGATTGATTCATTGGTTTGCAATAACTAGAGATAGGGATTGTAAACAAAACTTCTTAACATAAACACCGTGAGCTGAGCGAAAACTAGAGATAGACAAACGTGGTTCATGCAGTCAACATAAGAACCCATAAATCTTCAACCTTTACCTAGATTAGTTTGTACTAAGAGATTAGGCAATTAGTTTAGGATAAAGAGTATTGTTTGACCTCAAGAGAAGCTAGGAATAAATTAAGGGGAATCGACCGTTAGTCAATTAGGATGGAACTGATTAATGAAAATTCATAGTAAATACATCTACAATAGGTGAAATTAATTAGCCCTAGCGTTGATCCCATTACATTTAGTCAACCCTTTTACTTTGATTACTATTTTTCAAGTTTATTAAATTTTTATTTTTATTTCAATTTCTCTACATCCATAATTTCATTCCTTCCAAATAGTTATTCTTGTAAACTCTTTGGTATTTGATCTATTCTCATGGGAATGATACTTTGCTTATCACTTTATTACTTATACAATCCAGTATACTTACCAGAGCCACATCACTTATGGCCTACTAACTTACAAAACCAACACCTGAGCTCATCTTTTTGAATATCAGGCTTAGGACTGAGGGCTTTTTGAAATGGACCAGCCCCTTTATCTAGACTGCGGTTTCCCTTAGACTTATTCCCTTTCTTCTTAAAGGATTTATTATGGCAAGGCTAAGAAGCAAGGTTCACACTCTCAAATAAGATACGGTTCATTCTATCCTCCTCCTGTGAACAGATAAAAATTAAGGTGTTTAAGTCCCATTCCTCTTTTTGGGTATTGTAGGAAGTTCTCAAGGCATCAAACCTAATTAGGTTGGGAGTTAAGGTCATAATGTACAAGGAACTTATCATCTACTAGGCACTTAAGGTCATTGAGTCTTGAAGATATGGTTACCATCTTCATGATGTGTTGCCTAACACCACCATTGCCATCATATTTCATGTTGACAAGACTATCCATCAATTGACCAGCCTCGACCTTACCAGAAACTACATACCTTTCCCCAATGGAGGCAAGAAAAGTTTTAGCCTTCTCTAATATAGGAATTGTCTTCACAAGGGTCCCATCAATAGACCGCTTGATAAGCATCAAGGCCTTCTGGTTCGCCTTCGTCCATTCCTTATGATAGGCCTTTTACTCTTCCATACTCCTATCATTTATAGGTTCATCCTCTGTAATGGCCATATCGATGTCCAGCAAGTTGAGAGCTAGCTCAATGTCTTCTTTCCACCTCTTATAATTATTGCTAGTAAGGACCTCGATTGATAGTGTTATTCATGGAAAAGTAACAGGAGCTGAAAAAATTCCAAAAATTGATTAATTATATGGGCAATAAATAGTATACCAAAAAACAGTCATCCAAACATATAATGTAAACTTGCTTGTAGCGGAGAATACACTACACAAAGTAACAATTACAAAAATCTAACACCTGTGAGCAGAAGGATTATATTGTCAAAATCATCTAAAATATCATGTGTTAGCTACCTGTGGGTGAGTCAATTCACAACTAACTGAATGACAAAACATGTCATATCAAGACCAATCAATGATTAGCTACCTGTGGGTGAGCCAACCCATGACTAAACCAAATGACAAAATATCCCAAAATAAATAAGCAAATAACTCTGTTAATTTTTATGAGTAACCCACTATGGTATAGAAATCCACTCAATGAACAAAGCACTCAATAGGGATAAATAATTGCTCATTTAATTAACTTTCAATTCAACTCCAATTTTCCAAATACAACAGTGAGAATACAAAAGAAACTTAATCAATCATAATACACTTCAAATCCTAAAATTTATAGAATTTTTAAACCAATCTTTTATGATTTAAATTTTATGATGAGAAGAAAATAAAATAAAATTTCAAAGTTTCCTTTTCATGGTTGACCTCAGGTTGACTGTGGATCACCCAAACCCCCACATGCAGGATGCACACAAGAACACACTCTGCCTCCCTCCTCTCTTTTGCGCAGCGCATAACGCATTCATCCTCTCACGCACAGTAGCATAATGATGCCGCAACCAACAACCTTGCAGCAGTGGCGATGCATCGTAGTCGTGACAAACACAACAATTACCATGGCAGCGGCAGTGACAATGCAGGAAACCCAGTCTCCTCCTTCTCGAGGCGCCATGAAAACCCAGCGATAGCTGGTAGCGGTTCGAGGGTGATTGCCATGGACGAAACCATATGTTGGCAGAGATAGGGGATTCCTTCTTTCTCGCTCATTGACAAGAATCACAATCCAAGCCACGGAACAAGACAGATTTGATTCATAATATAATATTTTATTCGATGAAACAAAAAAACGATTCAAGATTGAAAAGGCATTCCATAAATCCTAAAACCCATTCTTTTATTGTTCTAATCACATCATGTTCTCACAATACCAAATACAAAATTCATATTAGATTTTGAATTTAAAACCAAAAGTAATCCTGGTTAAATTGTAAAGCGTTGGTATTTTTAAGAAACTTCGATTAACACAGGCTCTGTATCTCTTAATTGAGGCTCAGATCAAATTCAAAATTATTTATTAGCACAAAATTTTATTCGATTTAACCAAAAGACATGTATAAGATCAAAAGGAATTTTGCAATTTCTACATTCCAGTGTTAAATTAGTTTAAGAATTATCTAAAATTAATTTCATTACAATTCTCAAATCAAATCAATTTCAGAGTTCTCTCAAATTAGGTTCTAATCTTAGTATAACCCGATATGATATCACATATTAGATTTTACGAATCAAGTACTAGGAATTTAGAACACCAAGTTAATCGAAACTACAATAAATAATATTAATGTGCATACCTCTCGAAGTCATATTACTAAATAAAATCAATCGCGGAAGCGTACACACATGGTATACGTCAGGTACAGAGAATCCCACTCTTTCTCTATCTCCTATTCCAAATGTCACGTCAATGGAGTAGTAAGCCATCAAGAGATAATAGAGTAGTTGTGGGGATCCTGCTCATAATATTAATATATATAGTAACTCAGCTTTATCTATCAAAGACCTAAGTCACCCAGGGCCATTTACACCTTTTAGCACACTCACTATTGAGCCCAAGCCCAATAATATATGGTGAATCCCAAACTCATAATGGATCACATAATAACATGGGTCTCCAGGGAAATATCAAATTATTCATTCAACTCGTTTTAATAAAATAAAAGCCCACAAATTAATAGAAGCCCAATATTTAGAAAAATTCTAACAAAAATCTTATAGTAAAAGCTAGATTTCAGTATTGCATGCATATATACTTGTTCATTTTATTCATAAGGAAGAAATATAATTGTAAAAGTAAATTGTCATGATTATCAAGTAGAAAACTCCGATAAAGGGTTGGTTGTAATTTCCTCATGAAAACTTGAAGAGCCAGAAGTATTATTTGAAGCAGTTATTCTGGAATCAATTTCAGGATCTCCTTGAATCGTATCATTTGGATAAAGAGAAGGCTTTGGAGGCATTTCAATGCTTTCAACATCTCCTTTGAGCATTTCTACTACTTTATTCATTGAGGGACGATCACTTAGCTTCAATTGTATACACCATAGTGCAATCATAAAC
This sequence comes from Pterocarpus santalinus, assembly GCA_031439595.1. Classification (NCBI taxonomy): domain Eukaryota; kingdom Viridiplantae; phylum Streptophyta; class Magnoliopsida; order Fabales; family Fabaceae; genus Pterocarpus; species Pterocarpus santalinus. Next base: position 40,158,539 of record CM062527.1, read on the forward strand.
ATCTTTGTTAATTCATTCCTTTCCTCATGTGTGACATCTTCCATCTCTATCTCGCTTTCTTCAGTCAATCGATCATAAATCCAAAAGGGAAAGTAAAGTTGGCTTGAATGCTCTGCATGTGGATTCAAAATTCTCCTTTGGCTTGCCATTTCCATCAAAAGCATTCCAAAGCTATAGACATCAGCCTTGTAGGATACTGCTCCAATATTTTTGTAGAACAGTTCTGGGGCCATGTAACCAATGGTTCCTCTTGCTGCAGTCAAAGTGACAATACTATTGTCTAGAGGGTAAAGCTTTGCGAGGCCAAAGTCTGATACCTTAGGGATAAAGTTCTCATCAAGAAGAATGTTGTGGGGCTTAATATCAAAATGCAAAATTTGCATGTCACAACCTTGATGCAAATAAGCTATACCACGAGCCACTCCAAGAGATATCTCAAATATTTTCTGGTAAGTCAAAGATACACTATCCTCTTTGGAGAAGATATACTTATCAAGAGAGCCGTAGGGCATAAATTCGTATACAAGTGCTCGCTTTGATCCCTCAACACAAAAGCCAATTAACCTTACCACATTAGCATGGTGTATTCTTCCTATGGTAGCAACTTCACTAATAAATTCTTGGCCATTAGCCTTGGCTTTACCCAACATTTTTATGGCTACAAAAGGCCCACTTCGTAGCTTGCCTTTATACACTGAGCCGAAGCCTCCTTCGCCCAACTTGTCCTTAAAACCTCCAGTCATCCTCTTTATCTCTCTGTACGAATACCTTATTGGCATGAGGGTGTTTCCTCACAGAAAATCTTCAATATTTTCATACATTGATATATGTCTTCTTCGGCATGTGTAGATCAACAGCGCAAAGAAAACTATGATACCCAATGTAAACTTGACTACAATGTACGGCACTACAAATCTTTCTGTGAGTATTCCTACCTCAATAACAGGTAATACATTGGTTTTTGAGAAGACTTCGCCGCCATCTTTGCCTACTACTTGGCGAAATCCTGTCCAGGTATGTACAAAGATATTGATCAATTTGAATATATCTGTTGCTAATGGAAACATGATCAATATGTACGAAAGTGTTCGGATAGCTTTCAAAACCAAGTGAAAGGAGAAAGAAAAAGTAAACAATAAGTGACCCGTAATAAAATATGAAAAAATCATATAAACTATATGAAAATCGTTTAAAATTACGGAACTTCTCAAATAAAGTGTTGGGCAAAATATCAAACGAAACAACTTAATTTAACTTGTTATATAAAATCTTATCATATAACTTCTAATTGACATTTGGTCACAAAAATAGAGAGTACGATAATTAATTGTAAAATTGAAAATTCAAATTCCAGCAAAGTGACTGATTTCATATACGATTTTTCTATCCCCAGCAAAAAAAAAAAACAAAAATCACATAACAAGCATTTTTCATAGCAAGCTAGGCACAAAAGATATATAATTGTTGTGTTGATATTATATCGTCACAAATTTTCTAATGAAGTAACCACAGTTTTTACAATGACCTGCCTGCAATTTTACTTGTGGTCACTGTCAATTTTTGTTAAGAGTCGCCGTGCAAATAGAAGCCTGAATGAGAAGAACACATACGGCAACTGGGTTTTAGAAGAGATTTGCTATTTATACCACTCCAAATTATGGATACCCCAACACGCTTTTATAAAGATAGGAAAAAAAATTATGAAAGAAAATAAAAAAGTGAAAAAGCAAAGGGAAAATGAGAGAGATAGAGAGACGATGTCAAAGTATGTAAGACAAAGTTATATACAAAACATATTTTTCGTTCCAAAATGGAGTGAATGATTTGTGAAATGACATCAAACATTAATTATTTTCTTCTTGAAAGAGAATAACATTAAATATTCATAATATGTGTTTGAGTAATACCTATTCTGACCTAATTTAAAACTAGATTACTGAGCTTTACGACCCATTCTTACCGAAAGTTAAAAAAATACAGGAGCATATAGTACAGTAAGAAAGAGAATTGATAGGGGACGCATAAATAGTGGATTCATATGCAATACATACTAAAAAATAAAAAAAATAATAAAAATATTTGTATGATAGGTTCTATATAATTATTACTATTTTTATTCAATTTTTTTTTCAAAAATCTACTAGCATAAACAGCGCCCACATTGGTAAGTTTTATGTATTTTGTAAAAGAAAAATTTACTAGCATGTATACTATTTACGTTGGTATGTTTTGTTAAAAAAAAAAAACTTATCAGTATTTTTCAACAATACACTGGTAAATTTTGCATTTTGTATACAAAACTTACCAGTGTAGTGTTCAAAACGTTGGTAAGTTTTGCATATATATGTATATAATGTAAAACTTTCCAGCATATTGTTAAAAAAAACTAGTAAGTATTTGGATAAAAAAAAATTAAACAAAAGTAACAATGATTATGTAGGACCCATTATCCAAATATTTTTGTCGTTTTACTCACTTTTTTCATATACGTCCCATATTGTGTCTCCAAAGATGCGTCTATCAAACATTTTTCAATAAGAAAATAGAGTATTTCACTAATAAATTTTAAAATGATAATGTCGTCCAAAAAGTTAATTTGAAATAATAATGCTACTTGCCCACAATAAATTCTTTATGTAATTTATACACCATTTCATTTTTAATAAGAAATTCAGATATTGTTGTCCTGTAGGATTCAATATAAAAGGATATACTAATTATAGAAAGATTTAATTTATATGTACTGACAGTATAAAATTATTTTACGCTGTCATCTAATCATATTCTTCTGTTTTATGACTTTTAAAGTAATGAGGGTGAGTATCATATATATTTACTTATGTGGTAACATATAATTGGATGACAGTATAAAAATAATGTAAAAAAATTTTACATTGTCAGTATATATAAATTAAACCAATTATGGAAATAACACTGTGCAACGGTAAATATATATAAGCCATGGAATAAGAATTTACCTTTCAAAATGCCGTACACAAAATCTGTAATAAATTTAAGCTAAAATTCAGCAAATTATAATGACAATAAACTAATGGAAGCAAAAATAGTAATAATAACTTATTCGTATGCTTGAAGAGAAAATTTTGGATGCTATGCGCAAGAACAAGTTATTGCTTTAGATTATTTAATATAATATCTAAAGTTTAGGGAATTAATTCTTTTATATAAAAATTTTACGTCATTGGATTATACGTAGGTTTTTATCATTAATTAAGATGGTGGGATCTCGATAAAAAGAAAAAAAAGAAGAAGTTGGGGTCAAGTCTATGGCCACCTAAAAATCAAATCAATTATAAAAATATATGCATTTGAAGTTATCCATTCTAATAAAGTTTATATTATTTAATGTTTAATTCCTTAGCTATTAAATTAAAAAGTGTAGTTAAATTGAGATATAAACGTTAATTTATAAAATCAAGATATTGAACACTAAATACTATATTACAATAACTTTTATACTTTATAATCACTTAAAATTATCAAGTATTAATTCTGACCTAGTTAATTAAGTTTTAGGAATTTGTACACCATAATTTAAAAATTTGTTTGCTTTGAGAGATTTCACTATTAGTTCATTTTTTGAAGGATTATGCGCTGCATATGTCTTCTGCCATGAAGTGTAAACATGCATGGGTGATTTCTGGCACGTGGAAATTACCAGACATAGATGATGACAGATGCTGCTGAAGCATGTATAAAAGAAAGGAATAAGTGCTGAACCCAAAAGAACAAGAGGGGGAAAAAGGGGAGAAAAAATGGAAAAAGGAAGAAAGGATTGAGTCAAACATGAAAACGGTGGAAATTAAGGGGATGAATTTTGTCGGGAAGTGAAGGAGACACAAGGACGGAAGGAAAAGTGGAAAGATCTGAAGAGATGATTTATAAAAAATTAAAAAAAATTACTAGATTCAAGGATTTTCATGAGATTAGCAAAAAATAATAATAACAATAATAATAAATCATATATAAAAATAATGTTAACACTTTAAATTTAGCAATTAACTCTAGAAAGATTGGTATTACAAAAAAAAAAAAATTAAAAACTAAAATCAAGCTTGCAAGTTTAACCAAATCAATTTCACTTTGAATAGATCGAGTAAAAGCAAAATTGTTCCTCCTAATTGACTCAACCTACCCTATTCATTTCATGTGGAGAAAATTTTCGATACTTTTAGAATAAAGGAAATTTTTTGCTATAATCCATACACTATTTGTCATATTAATGAATGTAGGTCATTTTTGTATCCTCAAATACCAATATTCATTGATGTTACCAATAAAGAATATATTAGAACAAAATATTTCTCTTACTTCAAAAACACGCAGGCTAAACCTAAAATTACTTCAAAACTCACCTATCAGAGGAAACTTGTAGTTGAAGTCGGCAACTTGTCTCGCCTCCGTGCTTTTGGTTTCCTCATGGTTGATCAATTGACAAATAGCAAGGATTCTAGACAAGGATAATCGTGGCCGTTTATTCTAATTTGATTTGAGGCGTAAAAAGTGAAGAAGGCTTTGCGTAATATATGTGGCGGAGGTGGTATAACTAGTTTAGTAAATTATTTATATTTATTCTTAATGCAAATTGTATTTTAAAACCGATAAGCTTCTTCACGTTGTTTAATTAAAATATTTGAACCGCTTTAATATCTTATTAGTTATTTAATAATGATAACTAATAATTATTCACCAAGAATTAATCAAATTTGTACATTTAGTATTGGCCTTGAGCTTTGGGTCAATTCACTTCGTAGGATTATTTTTTAGCGAGCTAAAGCATATTTTGTTTACATTATTGGTACCGAAATTTGAACACTTAATATAAATTATTCATACTTTTAGGGTAAATCATAACCAGGTTATAATTAATCTATTTATGACGGTTGCATGTTTGGCTTGTTATGTTAAGTATGATAGGATAAATTAATAAAATACATTATGATTTTATCAATTATTTCATGAAAGTAATATATTATATAAATTTATCTATTAAACTGTCCTTATATATCAAAATAATAGATAATTTCATCAAACCTACGGAAATAGGATTAAGCCTTATTAGTTTTTAATGTATATGGTCTCTCCACTTTTTGTCATGTTTATAATTCATTAAAATAAAATAATTGTTAAATAAATAAAAATTACTGTAAAATTATTTTCTGATAAAAATATTTGGACGGAAAATTGGAGACCTCGGTCAGAATCACTCATTATCAAGCTGTTTGGACGGAAAATTAACTACTCGTGCTTAAACAATAGTTGGAGGGACTACGGGCTAAGTATGGCTATACTGATGTCATCAACCTACGAAAAGACTATTTTCTAGTGAAGTTCCGTTCGACAGATGACTATGAGTTTTCATTCATAGGAGGCCCATGGCTCATCTTTGATCATACTTAGCTATGAGAAGTTAGGAACCAGATATCAACCTTCTTCCCGAAACTATCAATAAGATCACTGCACGAATTTGTCTCCCGAACCTTGCTATTGAATACTATGATAGCAAGATTTTAAGGGTGGTAGGAAACAACGTAGGGAAAACCTTGAAGGTGGATTTCAACATAATTGACCAGAGTCGAGGCAAATTTACTAATATATGTGTGGAGATCCAAACCTTTGAACTCAAGATACCTCATCAATGGCAAAATGCACTTTATTGAATAGGAAGGAATACACCTAGTGCGCTTCTCTTGCGGAAGGCGGGTCATAATAAAAATGCGTGTCCAATGGCTAGAAATGAACATCTCGCTCCTCAGTCTCATGCTAAGGGAAATGAAAGACCCTTGGCCATACACATGGTAGTATAGGCTGTGAGAGAGTTGGTGGCTGGTGAGAAGTTTAATGCAGGCATTTATGTAAATAACTGGGATAAGATTGACATTGCTGTTAAGGATAACGAGTATGGCCCTTCGATGTTGCTGCAACATCTAAAACTTATAAAGCGCACTACCAAAGGTGGGGAAAACAAAGGCGTAGCTGGATGTGCTGGACCAGGAGGAGATCTTTTAGCTTCAGAGATCCAAAGAATAATGGATAATGGAGGGTGAAAGAAACACAAGGTTCTACCATACTAAAACTATCAACCGAAGGCAAAAAAACAAAATTAGGAAATTGAGGAATGGAGATGGTGATTGGATTGAGAATGAAGACATTCTTAAGGATCATGCAGGTGTCTCATTTCAAGCATCTTTATGAGGTGGATCAGGGCTCCAGGATTCAGCTTTTTATTTACTTAGCATGGGTTCCCAGCATTAAATGAAAGAACTTATAGTGCCACAAATTTTTGAGAAAGATATTATCTAGGCCTTCTTTAACATTAGGTCTCTAAAGGCTCCTAGACTTAATGGCTATCCCTCTCTCTTTTATAAAAGGAACTAGGCTACTGTCAAATATTCGTTGTGCAGTGTCCTAGAGGCTGCTTGGACGGACCTATTGTTGATACAACAGGTAAACTTTAATTGTCCTGGTGCCTAGAGTTCAAACCCCTAAATTTATTACCCAATTTAAACCCATCTTTCTTTGGTGTGTGGTGTATAAATGCATGACTAAAATTTTGATGAAGAGAATCAAGCTTATTCTAAATACTAGAATTTCCTACTACCTATCTAGTTTTATATTTAGTAGGAAGATTCATGATAACATTCCCAATGCTAAAGAAATGACACACACCATGAAAGGACTCAAGGGTAATAAGGGATTCATGGCTATTAAGATTAATTTTGAAAAAGCCAATGATAAGTTGTGTTGCGATTTTATTGACTCATGTTTGTGTGAATTTCAACTTCCTGTTAATTGCAATGAACTCATCATGGAATGTGTTAGATCAGTGTCTTAAAATATTCTATAGAATTGATCCAAGATAGAGGAATTCAACCTCCCTAAAGGCTTTTAGCAGCGAGATCTTATATCTTGATATGTACTTGTTATTTGCATTGCTATGCTCTTTCATCTCATAAAGAATAGAGTCAAGGATAGTGTCTAGCTTCCTATGAGGGCTGGGCAAGCAGGCCCTCTTATTTCCTATCTTACGTTTGCTGATGATGTAATACTTTGTTTAAAATAAAATGCCCATTCATGCCCATTCTAAAATAAAATGCTGATAGTGGAAAATTATAAAGTGTCACATTAAGTTTTATGGTAATAAAGGAATTAAAATTAATTAGAGGGTGATTAAATTTTGAATAAAAAAGAGTAGGTGCATAAAAAAAAAAAAAAAGGCAGTTTAGACTACCTATACCTTAAGTGATATGAATCACTCTAGGCCCCCCTTATTTCTTTTTCCTTCTTCTTTCTTCTACACTCTTCCTCTCTCACGGTCATCTCACTCTATCCCTCTCGATATCACTCTCTTCCTCCCACTCACCATCCCACCCTTTCTTCCTCTTAGTTCTATGCTCTCAGCCTCACGTCATTACCACTGCCACACACCACTTCCATCACCAGCCACAACCGCAATTCATCCTCCATATCATCTTTCTCGTTTGTTCTCTCCCTCTCTGGTTCTCTTTCAATCTTGTGTGTTCATGTCATTGGGTAGCCTTCTCTCTTCACTGTGTAGCCTCCCTTGCTGCGGGGGGTGCGATTTTGCTTTTTCAAAACTAAACCATAGCACCTTGGGTATGTCTCCTTTCCTCATAGATGGTTTTGTTTAGTTTGTGTATGTTATTGTGGTGAAATCCTATTTTTGCTAGTCTAGTTTATGGGTTTAGATTAATTGAATCTGCTCAAGTAATTTGCAACCTAAGAAATCATGTTATGCTAAAATTTTTGAAGCTACCATTATAGATTTGAGTAATGAACTCTATTTTATTAGTTTTAGTTACAAAGTCCGATTCTTAAAATTGGTTTTCCATATTTGTGCGTCAAGGAATTATGTCGTGCTATCACTTGGGTGTAGAAAATCTTGTTTAATAATTTAGTTCATTGTTTCTAAACTCTATTATAAGTGTTTATGTTATGAAATGATGTCTTGTTTCTTAGACGACAAATATGTTGTACAAAGAATATTGTATAAGTGCAATCAGGAAGTTACTAGCGATGGTGTAGATTGCCAGTCTTGGCTTGTCCTTGGTTTCGCTTTATTGATATACATTAATCAATCATTGTTGTGATAGGCATAATTAAAGAACGGAAATAATTAAACTTTCTCTCATGTATATTGAAATACTAGGATATGAAATGAGTATTTGATCATTTGCACAAGAATGCAAATGGTAATGTACTTTTCTAATTTGATTTTCACAAATTAAGAGACTTCTTTGTGGTTAGTTATGGTTTGAGTGTGTGGAATAAGCATAAGTTATAACACTTATTCAAATTGTATGAATATGGGTGTGAAATTGCCTTTGAACTAATTCTTTGGGTTATTCGTTATTAATTACATTTTATATATATTTTTACTAGCTAGCTACTTATACAAATTTTTCAGAATAGTCAATCTTTAGAAAATAGTTAATTGAGATGACTAAAACTTATGTCTTGCTTGGAGATATGCTATAGGCTATTTTCTAATCAAAATGTTGGCAAAAAAATGGAGTTATGACTATGAGTACAAAAAAAAAAAAAAAAAAAACAAGGGCGTAGGAGCAGGAGTGGATTTTGGACCCTAACCTCAATTTATATTTAAATTGACAATAATTGGTCATGTATTGATTTCAAATTCTCAAGAACCTCCTTGTTCGCGTTTGATGACCTTTAGAACATGGATCTGATGTCTCCAACTGTCAGTGAGTGGACAATGCCTCTATAGCATATGACTTTTTTTTATGCAATTAGTATTAGTTTGATTTTAATATATATTTGACAGCTTATTTTTATTAATTTAGTTAAATATGAATATTTTGTTTTGCATTATAATTATCATCTAGTTTGAAATATCTACCTATTTGTGAATGTCTATTTTTGTTTTGAGGAAATCTTTCTGGTAAGCAATTGTTGAATGTTTTGGAAGTTTTAGAAGAGATTACGAATTTTATAAATGAAAGGACAAGTTCTAATCTTTTATTTGGATTACTAAATTGAATTATTGAGTAACTTATATTTTTGGAATTTTAAATTTTGATGAGTACTTCGGTTCTTTAAAATCTAACTTGATATTTGTAACTTCAACTTTTATTGATATCTATTACTTTAGTTTCTATATACCATGCGGGAGGATTCTCAATTAATCGGTAGCTAGCGGTCGCTGATGCTTGTAACATGCCCACGAGTTCCGATTTATCTTCAAGTTTCCATGATTTCTGACTTCCGACTTCGTCTTCGAATTTCACATAAAATGGGCATAATTTCCGACTTCCGACTTAGCCTTCAAGGTCCAAACGAAATGAATGTGATTCCCGATATCCTACTTTATTTCCAAGTTATATGATTTTCTGATTTCCGACCTTATTTCCGAGTTTAAATGAAATGATCAAGATTTCCGATATCCAACATCATCTCCAATTCAAATGAAATGTTCATGATTTCTGACCTCCTAGTTGATGATTATCACGAGTTCTGACCCTCAGGCTGATTTAGAATGGACATGAGCTCCGATCTCAGAGTTGATCTCGACTAAAATGGACATGAGTTCAGATCTCTGAGTTGATCTCCAAGTTCGACCAGAATTTACACGAGTTCCGACTTCCTACTTTATTCCCAAGTTTTAGTTTCAAATAAAACGGACACTATTTTCGATTTCCAGATTTATTTCCAAGTTTCAAATAGGATAGGTATGAATTTAGACATTCGACTTCAGCTCCAAGTTTAAATAAAATGGATGCAAGTCCCAACCTTAAACGGAATATAGACGAGTTTCGATTTCAGATAGAGTGGAGGCGAGTTCCACTGTTAGGCGACGTAGAGAATGACTTAGCCACAGAAGAGGGAGACATGGCTAAACTTCACTCACAAAATTTCAACCAATCAAAACTCTCAAAACCAACTACCCTTTTAATGCTTAAATCAAATTTTTCTCTTCTCCCTGTTGACTTACGTCTCATTCTCCTCTGATTTCAGCCTTCTCTTTCTCTCTTTCTCTCTTTCTCTCAACCATCTCCATCAAATCCTCAAGCTTGGTCAAGGTTCCATCAACCGAAGCTCAAATTCAGCAAGATCACACCTAAAGGAGGTAAGATTCACTCTCGATTCTTGATTTCTCTGAATTGTGGCTGTATGAGATTCCACTTTTCTTCAATTATTTGATGATATATCAGATGTATATGATGGATTATGGTTGGATTAATATGAAATCTTGAGTTGGAATTAAGGTTAGAAGAAGAAAACTAGGAAAAGTGAAGGATTGGGATGCTATCTAAGTAGGAAGCCCAATGGCAGTCCGTACGGCGGAGTGTACGGCTCTGGCTACAGTTGGTTAACATGGATGAAACCATTTTTAGATGAAAGTATACATTTAGGGCTTTCGATACATATATCATATAAGGTCATTGGATTAGTATTGAGAGAGATATGAATTTTGGAAGTTTGACCTAGATTTTTGAGGTTGATAATGGGCAGACTGAGTTGTTTAGGGCATAACTTTCTCTATACAATTCCAAATTGAGTGAAACAAATTTTGTTAGAAAGCTTACACATAGAAAAATATCCTATAAGAATTTCTGAGTTAGATATCGTTCTGTTTGATCTCAGTATTTTGAAGAATTTACCCTATGTCCAAATCGAGCCAAAACAGGACAGTTCAGGAAGGTCGAATTTTGGGGCTTATAACTCGAGCTCTACTAAAGCAAATGAAATGGAATTTCTTGCTAATGAAAGGTTATCGATTAGCTTTAATATGATACCAATTTCATATGATTTGAGCTACTTTTTGAATTTTAATGAATTTTTACTTTTAAGTGTGTAATTCGGGCTAGCTATAGGGTAAGCTGGGATAAAACTTAAATATCTTGAGCTATACAAATTAGAATGAGATGAGACCAAAGAGGTTGAAAAATAGATACATGACACTCTAACATATCCAAAATTTAGGTCCAGATGAGTTAAATAGAAATTACGGCCTAATTTACAAAAATTGGGTTAAATAAGTATGCTGAGATAGCAGTTATGTTTTAAATGCAACATTTACTTCTATGAGATTTATGATTGAATTATAAATGAAATGTTATGATTCCTCTGTCCAATTGACTATCTGAGTATTGGCACTATTCATGAGAAAACGGACATGTTCCGTTATACTGCCAAATTTTTGGTAGAATTGTAAAGAAGGTTATGAGCATTTATGTATTAAGAATATGTATGTAAAAATTCCATATGCAATGATATATGAAGACAAATGAAGAAGCATATGTAAGAATACATTCAACATGTTTATGCATGATTATGTATGAGAATGGAAGGATACGAATATAATAAATGTGGGTCCCTTCACCTGGAGGCCGTTGCACTTTGAATCCCTCCCATGAAGGCAGTTAAAAGATATGATGATGAGTCCACATGGCGATCACGCTCTGATGGGGTATGACATGGCGATCATACTCTAGAATGTAGCATGATGATCCCACACCCTAAGGCATGTGACATGGCGATCATACTCTGGGACATGGCAGGATAAATATATTCCTAAGGAGTGTGACATGGTGATCACACCCCAATGGAGTATGACATGGTGATCATACTCTGGAATATGTGTGACAAGTAAAGAAAGTAAACTAAGGGTGTGATCCTTTAAAAGGGAAGGTGACCCAAAGTATGCTCCCCTCACCCATATGAGGCATGGCATGACCCAGCTAGTGTAAGTACCGAGAAGTTATGGGGGCGACGAGTTAAGAGGAGCTTATAGCACAGCCATACATGTGTTATGTAATTATAATTGTACCAATGCACACTATTATGATATCCCATATTTTATTGAGGCTGAGCTTGTTCTATCTATTTATGCAGTGAGGTTTATTCTAAATATGAGATATTGTCAATGTGACCCATGTGCGTAAATAAAATGAACTCTGCTTCAGACAATATGTGTCAAACTATAAAATTAAATAATTTGTACAACATATTCTCCTTTTTCATAATAAACCGAAGCAGCTAGAGATAATAACGATGACACAGCATATGGTAGTTAAATGAATCCTTCTGAGAATTTAAAAATTCTCACTCTTTTTCCGTGTTATCTCCACATAGTTCAGAAGTTTCCGAAGAAGGCCCTCCGAGGCGAAGGTGGCCGAAGGTTGCTGGCAGACCAAGTCCAATTAAGTGACAGTAACTACTCTTAGATAAGGTATTATGACTTAAGTATAGTACTGTACTTAGGAGGATATTACAATGCTAGTCTTGGTGCACCTTGGTTCGAACGCAGTTAGTAAGGGTGTTGCTAGCTCGGTGTGTGTGTGTGTGTGTGTGTGTGTGTATGGCCAACGTACATTGCCGACTCTGTTAACTCTGAAGGGGCAAACCCCGATTTGAAAATTTCTCAAAATTGGAAGCCTCCCTATCTTTGATTTATATTTGAGAATCATGTTTTAAGGTTATGAAGTAATGTTAATTCTTTATTTACATATATAGTTTCTAATATTGATTCTTTGTGTATATATTATTAAAACAATGATTTCTTTATTTAAACTTAGTTCATGATACTAAATCTTTATTTAATCCTAATTTGCTTTACTTTTAGAGTTTGTCCTCATATGTTTTAGTTGCATTGCCCCTCACTGAGTCAGTTGGACTCACTCCCCCTTTTCCTCCTATTTTAGGTTCTTGTGCAAGACTTGACTCGGCTCCTTTAACTTCTTAGGGTGCTCCATAATCCACAGGCAAAATCTTGTGATCGGATGAGTATTTGATAAGATATGTATATGTATAGACTTTGGGGGTTCTTGGGAATTTGTTTTATTTAGTAACTAGGATATGAATAGCGAATGTAAAGGTGCATTATATTTATGAATATATGAATTACTGGAGAGTGCTTTGAGAGCCTTAACTTGCATTTGTGACTAATGGTCTGGAATAGGTTTGGCTAATACGGGGAAGCTAGAAAAATTAGGGGGAGTTTTGTCTGATTTTTGTGAGAATAGTCATAGTAGGCTTGCTAGAGGTCTACTACCTCTAAGCGCCGGTCACGACTCTAGGGCGGGTCGTGACAGATGATTTGTTGCTTTTTGCTAAAGCTTCGGTTGATCAGATTAGATCCATTACAGAATGCCTTGATTTATTATGTTCTACCTCTGGTCTCAAAATTAATCTTTCCAAAACTTTCAGTGTTCTTAAGAATGTTAGAGAGGATATTCATCAAAATGTCATGGATTTTTGGAACTACCAGGAAGTCCTTAGCCTTGGTAGATATGTTGGGGCCTATCTCAATAATGGTAGAAGCTGGAAGAGAGATTTCAAAGATATGCTTGGTCATATGCAAAGTAAGCTCAAGAGGTGGAAGCTCAATGCTTCTCACATGTGGGGAGTATTACTCTTGCTTTATTTTTGGGGCTACGATAAGTTATAATATGCAACACTTAAGAATCCTGAAGTGCATTTATAAGGAAATTGAAAAAGCTCAAAGGAGTTTTATTTGGGTGGAATTGGATTAGAAAAAGAAAATGCATTACCTCAGCTATAATTCTCTTTGTAAAGCTAAATAGTTAGGTGGCCTGGGATTTTGAAATCTATCCTAACTGAATGATTCTTTTATTCTTAAGCTTATGTTGGAATTAATGATTAAGTCAAATAGTTTATGGGCTCAAGTTCACATCAAGAAGTATGGGAAGGGTCTAAACATTTTACAAGATATGAAGAATTCCTTATTTGACCCTCTCATCTGGAAGGAGATGGCGGCTTTAAGGCCTGTATTTAGGAATCACTTGGTTACCAACATTTAAGATGGTTCCAACAGCCTCTTCTAGTATGAAGCTTGGATAGATGAAGATTCCATTCCTTGTGAGAAGGTAACAATAAGCTATAATGAGACTAAGATGAACAAAAAAGTGATGGATTATACAACTTGCATGGGAGAATAGAATTTTGAGAAAATTAGAGCCATTCCTCTTCTATCTATTAATGGAGGGGAGGATAAGCCAACCTGGAAACTCACTTCTGAAGGGAACTTTTCCATCAAAAGTGCCTGTTAGATCTTCAACATGTGGACAAAACTCAACCAAATGAAATATGGAGCAAAATCTAGCAAAGGAAAAGGCCCTAAAAATCTAAGGCATTCATATGGCAAACCACTCATGACTAATCTCTCACTGCAGAAGGCATGGAAGATGCTATGGTAATTGCTCAAACTATCATAGGTGTATGGCAGAAATAGAAACTATGTTTCATACTCTCCAAGATTGTCCAACAATTTTTGGGATTTGGATTGGATTAGTTAAATCATGGGAATGCTACTCATCAGTAAGATGTTTTTATGATTGCATGTTACTTGATTTGGTGATGGAAGAATTGGGAAATATTTGATAGCCACTATCAAATACTACCTCATGCCCATATGATTATCCTCCAACAGGCACGAAACATTGAGGAGGTCAAAAAAAGCATTGCCTCTAGAAAAGAAGAATGAGATAGGAAGAAATTTTCATTGGTTAGAACGGTCCACCATCTAGTTAGTCTAAATTAAATATAAATGGTGATATTCGGGGTAATATGAGAAAAGCTAGTTGTGGAAGGTTAATCAGAGGTGATAACGAGTGCTAACTCTTTGGATTTTCTTACCACATTGGCATCTGTACTTGCTATAATGTTGAGCTCTGGGGTGTTTTTAAGTCACACTAGTTTCATGGTCTCCACTTTAACTAAATAGAGGGATACTTCTAATCACTCCAACATTTTGGTTAAGAGGATTATCATTTGGCTTAAAAGAGATTGGGAGGTTAACATCTACATATTTTAAGAGGGGGAAACAGATGTGCTAATTGGTTAGCTAGGTTGAGTCTCAACTTGAATATGAGGCTACACGTTTGGACAAACCCTCCTGGTAATCTGGGTGGCATTTTGAAAATTGATGATATAGGGCCTGCCATACCCTAATTGATTTTAGATAGTTAGTATTTGTGTTTGTTTGGTGTTTTGACCCTCTACTATACTAAAAGGAATAACATTTAATATAAATTAATTATTTAGAATCATATAAAAAATTTGTAAATAATATTTAATTAATAAAATTTATAAATAAATAATACTGCTGTTTGGGATCTAGGTAAAGAATAGGGGAGGTTTGCTGTCTAAGGTTAAACTACTTTCCCTTTACTTAGTACCAATTCTTATAGGATCAAAGAGGAATCTAGCCATTAATAAGGGGCCTTCAATGCGATGGATGTCCATGAGAGGGCATCTAACCAGGGAGCTATAGTAGGGCATCCTAGCTAAGAGTCATGGGAAGGCATTCAAGCTAAGGACCCCAAGAGGGCCTTATAGTTAGAGCCCATAAGAAAGCAATGAAGTTAGGGACTTCAGAAAGGCATTTTAGCTCATCCACCAGACAAGCCCATAAGCCTTCTTGACTCAAGTTTGGAGGGACAAAGGGTCACGAAGCAAAAAGACTTGCAATGATTGGTTCAATCTTATGACCGATCCACAAGCTTGCTCGACACAAGTCTAGAAAGATGAAATGTCAAAAGGTTATTCAATGTTTTGCTCGGCTCTACAGTGTGCAGTCCTTAGCTTGGATGGCATTCGAGCTTCATTTGTTAGCCAATCAATGTTTGCCTAGGTTAGGCATCATGTGCCTCTTAGCTCAGTCAATGTCCGAGCTTTATTTCGGGTGTCTTGGTCACATGTGAGGTGTCCCTTGCTTAGCCAAAAACCAAGCTTGGTCTTGTTCTTTTAACTATCTAAGAGTTATTATGGATGTTCCATCACCTCCTATCGCCACATGTCAGGCGCTAGTACTAGTTGGTTGCCCGTAATGATTATCATCATTTTCTTGGGTCCATCTTGGCCATTGGATAAGGGTGTGTTCAATCATTTGTCATTGTTGGATTTTGTTGGGAGGGCTATGTATGTGTATAGGGTTTTCACTTTTACTCTGCACTTTTACTTGTACCTGCTCATCCTTCCACCTATTTTTTCTCTCCGAGTTATCTCTTTATTGTTATTTCCTAGGCAATGTCTTATGCCTTCCTTTGGGTAGTTTCTAGTGTCTTCCGCAATGGTGTTGCACGAGTCCATTTTCTATTTTGTTTAATGTCAGTATTTGCTCTCCTCTTTTCCTTTGTTTTGTTATTTATTTTATTTTATTTCATTCAAGGTCAGTATTTGCTCTCTTCTAGGGTAACCCTTCTCTTGGTCATCTTAGCATCTTACATGTTGATGAATCTAATCGCTCTAGACATGAAATCACCTAGATCGACCAATGATAATCTAGCTAAATCATCCATAAACGAGCTGGGTAAGAAAGCCGTGTATGGCCACCTCATCTATCAGGTTTTCTAGCATACATCGCCTTTTTTGTTAAAATGGCTCATGAACTCTCCCAACAACTTATGCCTCCTTTGCCTGAGGTTTACTATGCTTTTGGAGGTCATTTGGGTTATCATGTTGGCATTGAAGTGAGTGAAGAAGAAGTTCATCAACTCTGCATAGCAATATTTAGAGTGGGTGGGAAGTTTGAGAACCACGAGAGGGCTACCTTTGTCAGAGATCTAGGGATGCCTTATAGCAAAGTGGGTCCAAATATCCTAATATCAGCATAGTTTATTTATAAGCACAAATATAGGCATGGAGCTCAGTAGTTCCATCATACAAATGCAAATATGAGGGGGGCTTGCAGCTGTCTAAGATTGGGGTTGTCATGATGTACTTTGAGAATAGGTGATTAAGGTAATTTTCAGGGGCAACACACAAAAGGGCTGAGGAATAGTGAGGTTGACATTTAGCAGAGTGTGTGGATGGGGCTGGTGGCAGTAGGGATTTTGGTGGGATTCCCCTTAGTCTTTGTTAGACGGTGTGATAGCACTACTCTAGGTTGTCTAACTAGTTGATCAATTTGGTTTTGCATTCTTTGCATTGCATTTAGGATGACTTGTAATGCAGGATCAGGCATATTGGTGCTGGTGTTCATTGTATTACCACCTTTGAGTATGGGGTTTTCGAATTTCTAACCCTTGGGCTGTGATTTTTAAGGTTATGATTTTTTGATTAAGCATTGGTGTTCTTAGTGTTGTGGTTTTCCACAATGATGGTGATGAGGATATGAGCAGGATGGTAAAATGGAAGTGGAAAGAGTTTTACCTATTCCTACATAAAATACTAAAATGTTTTTTTCTAGGGTAGAGGCAAAGAATAGGCGAATCAATGTCTAAGGTTAAGTTGCTTTTCCTTTGTTTGGTACCAATTCTAATTGGGTCAGCCGAATTTGGTCATTAATGGGGGTATCCATTAGATCCCACTATTGGGTGGTTGGAGGGAATATAGATCATAGATTTTAGGGACACCATTTATGGGACAAAGTATATCTAGGGCAGTGGTGTTCTTGAGAAGGGCAACCAATTGGGAGCTGTGGGAGGGCATTCTAGCTAGGAGCCAATGGAGGGAGTTCAAGCTAGGGACTCTAGGAGGGCATTCAAGCTAGGGGCATAGGAAGGCATTCAAGTTAGGGTGATTTGGCTTGGTTGTATGACTGGTCCAAATAATTATTAATTTAATTATATGTAGTAAAAATAAAAAGTTTTAAAATAATCATCACTAATAAATAAATAGTTTAATTCTAAAATTTATTTATAAATTTAAATAATTAATCAAAATTACTTTTTAATATAATTTTAATTATTTTATATATACTAGCGGTTTGATAAGCATTGTCATGCTTGTTAACCCACATTTTTTATTTTTAGGGCATTGATGTAAAACTCTTCATATAACATATAGAAATTTATTGAATAAATATAATTTGAATGAACAAAATGAAAAACCATTTGTATTAACCAATATAGTTATTTAAAGTTTATTATCCAATAAAGTTTTGTATGTTATATGAATATCACTATAGCATAAAAATAAAATGTTAAAAATGTAGGTTGATATAAATAGCAATTTACATTATGGAAGATAACAAATATATAAATAAAAGAAAATGTTTGAGCATACGTTCAAAAATTGTTTTAAATACTATTTTGAGTGTATGAAGGAGAAGAAACTGCATGTAAATTGACTTGAAGGAATAGGATTAGAATACTGTAGGTGAGGTGGGAGCAGTTTCATAAAAAGGATTAGAAAACTTTCGATGGAAGTGGAGTAGTGAACATATTAAAGTTATGGTTTTAACCCAAAAAATATTGTTTAAACAAATTATTTATAAAGATAAAAATGGTATAAAAAATTGGACACCAAAATTAGTTATCTCAAAGAATCCCTTTTATTAGATTGTATAGATTATGATGAAAAGTGCATGCATAAAGAATAATATTCTTGCATGTCAACATGATTACCTTATCTTCAAGATTTGAGTTGTAATTTGCAATTTTTTTGTTTGACTATAATAAGTTTGATACTATAGGTCATTTTGCTACTATACATTAGGCTCTTTACTTTTAAGGGATGGGATGGGATGGGCCAGCCTATTAGACAAGGTTGTTTAAGGTGTTTTAGTGGGTTAGTTCATAGGTGGGTTAGGGCCAACCCATTTAAGTAAGTAAAATTTAAATTTTTTTTTTAAGTAAGTTAGGGCTAGCCCTGGTCCATGTAGACTTTTGGTTCTTTGGGCTTTTTACAAGTGCAGACCTTTTGGTCAATGTACTAGGTCAAGCTCAATAAAAAAGTGGACAAAATTTAGAATTTTTGTAAGTAGGTCAATCTAATGAGCCAGAGGTAGCTACAAGTGGATAGTACTAATTCATATATAGGTTAGGGATAAAGACACCCCATTAAAAAATAAACAAAATTTAAAATTTTTAGAAGTGGAACACATGATTCGACTTGACCCACAGGAACTTTTGACCCTATGAGTTTTTTTTTTTAGATAAATGTGAACTTTTCGACCTTAGCCCTTGCAGGCTATGACTTAAAAGGTGTGGACCGAGTCCATTTGACACTTTTAATGTTGCATCTTGTATGTGCAAAGAGAAATATTGAGGGGACTTACCTTTTGTGGGATATCATGCTGACTCACTACTCATCCACCATTGGATGAGGTATGGACCCCACTTAAATTGGATCCATATCTCATCCAATGGTGGATAAGTGGTGAGTCGACATGATGCCCCATAAAAAGTAAGTTCCCCTATCATTTCTCATGTACAAATTAGAGGGATATATAGGTTGGTGTACTTAAAGACATGCAGACAAAAAATGTTAAGAAATATGGTAGTACTGAAAACTCGAGAGAGAAATGATGGAAGAACAAACCGCATAAAACAAAATAATAACACAAAATATTGCCCCAAATCATGTGTGACCAAACGAACTTAATTTACATGTTTTAGGAGTTCAAATTTTAGAATTATTAACTTAGGGATAGTTTTATGTAATCAATGCTCCAGTTCAGATTAGTTAGCAATTTCTAACAGCTAAAAAAAAAAAGGAGATAATTTAACTCTAAAATACAGGTGATAGGGAAAGGATAAAAATATAAGGGACAAAATACATACCTTCTGCAATTATTTGCAACTTTGACACACTTGCTAAATCACAGAAAAAGTAAAATGAAATAAATTAGCTCTCGAATTTTGAAGACAACAAAATAATATTTAAAAAAAAAAGTTTTGTGCCACTGTTTACCGTATTAAGTAATTTCTAGTTTCAGACAATGGCTAATCATTCCACTAACATGAAATGAATGCAATCTTACATTTTGGAAGTCATAAATTGAGATATTAATAGAAATTAATTTTGATACATTGTCAGTATATAATAATTTCATACTGTTATCTAATTATATATTTTTATATATGTAATTTTTGATATAATAAAAATAAAATTTTAAATATTTTTATTAATATAATAGTACATAATTGAATATTAATATAAAAAAATTATTTATACTAAAAATATATCAAAATTAAATTACATTAATAAGAGTAAATAAGATGAGATTCCTCTGTGTAACTTAAATTCTAATTTGATTCGTGCCTTATGCTTTGTTTGAATGCATAAGTTAGATAAAAGAAAGAATGAGAAAAAATAAATAAATAAATGAATAAAAGAAATGTATTTTCTTTCTTAGTATTTGATTAATAAAAAAGGTTGAAAGAAAAAATTATGTAATTATACTTAAATAATTTTTACATTATTTATCTTTTAAAAAAATAATAGACATAAAATTGTATTTTTCCAATACAAATACATTTTTTCTTATTTTCTTCTCAACCTATTGATGAAAAGTTTTAGTATGAAATGTTTTCTTTTCCCCAATTTACTCAATTTTTTTCTTTACTTTCTTTTTTCTTCCCCTTCTACCACCTCTTAGAACGATTTTTGTACGTGAATAAAAATAAAATGGACATTTTCATCTATGAGATTTATTTGTAAATTTATGTATGAATGTAATCTACAAAAATGTCTCCCCTGTTTTTAATCCTATACCAAACTCACATTTAGTTACAACCATAAAGAACGACTTTGTTTTACTTGCTTAACATTCACATCTTTCTTCAGCTAAAATAATAGATGCTACTTTTCTTACCGCAATCGTGTTTCGTTAATGGAGTATAACAATTGTCATCCAGCAGACAGCTAATACTTTGACTGGTTTCGTTGAAGAAGCAAGAATCCTGTCTGCAAACACATGCACTACTCATCCAAGAAACATCAAATCCATAGCCCAGCATACTATGAATTTCAGCGTAGGAAAAGGTTTGGTTGTAGCCAAATAATGACTCTGATGAATATCTCATCAAAGCAGGAAAGGATGAAGCAGCAACCAGCTTCACACGGCAACCATCTTCTAAGTTAACAACCGGCAAGCCGCCAGCGACAGCATAAACATGGCCTTTGGAATGCCAATTAATGCAAGAAGCAGTGTCCACGTACTGAGGATCATCCCTCGCTGGTTTGCTGCATTTCAAGTAAACTACGTGCTGGAACATTGTTACGCTTCGACCGCTGTAGCCATCAATATCAGTAAATCGTTCTTGAGTGGCTTCATATGGATCCCTATTATCGCCCGTGAATTTGTACGAATCGGTGAAATTGGCTGAGGATAAGAAATAGTAAGGAATGGAGGAACAATCAGCCTCTGAAATACCGGGATCTACGAGCCGGATTGTGAAGTTTTTGTAGTTGATTGCCTGCACATAGTATTTACCCGAGAACAAATATAACACCGCGGTGTTATCTTCGCAAGCCAGCTCATAGCTGGGATCGCCACAGGTTGCTGGGTCATCCTTCAGCCGGAATGGATGCGTTATGTTGGTGATTTTGCCGCAGGATGAAGGGGCACATGTTTGCTGATTATTTGCGGCACAAGTTTGTGGCAGTAGTGCAACTGTAATTAGGAGGAAGCATAACAGAGAGCAGGAGAAGGCTTTCCCTTTGCTCATCATAGATGCTGAAAACTTTTCTTCTCTCTGGTTCAGGGATTATCTGAAAGACTGAAACAGAACATGCTTCATGGAGGCTTTCCTATAATTATCGGGACTAGTTGTAAGGGCAAAACTGTCTTTACATATGTCAACGTTATCTTAGCTTTGACTTCGTAGATTTTTTCGTCATTAAAATTTATGTAATACCTATCTGTAAATGTAATTATGGTTCTATCTCGATGCATTAGTATATCTCAATCACCCAGCTGGCTAACTTTACCTGGAAAGAGAATTTTACCTTGCCGTCAACGCGGTAAGACGAAAGAGAAATGTGGTTCTATCTTCTATCCCCTTTGCCACTTTCTAGTTGGTGGATGCAATTGCAAATGTTATATTGGAGTCAGATATTCCACCAATCTCACACATAAGAAAGGCTTGAAGTGATGTCCTATCACGGTTCTCCCTTGCTGATGCCGATGCTACTGCTGCTGCTTCTGGATCTTGGAAATGGTCAGAATGACCCTCCCATTCCGTGTCCCTTCCGTCTGTATTGTACAGACAACGAGGTGAGGATGCTCGAGCTGCCCGCAGTTCCAGTCCCAGTAAAACTCCTCGTCCGTCCCATTTATGGTAGATTCGAAGCATATGACCCCGAAAACTGTCTTCCGGAACTCTTTCTTAGTGTCAACTATTCCTCATTAGTTCCTTTCTGTTCTAATCCTGGTAATGAAGAACTGTATAGGTGGACCAACATTACTTTCTTTAATTGTTCTTCAATTGGGCAACGACATCTGAGAAACCGGGAGCAAACATTACCTAATGCACAAGATATGTCATCTTGCCCGATTTATGTGGCTGACGATTTCGATGATGTCGTTCATTTGGACCTGGTATCCTGCACCAAACTGTTTCGTCGCGTTTTGCCAGTATCCAAATTTGAGATACGAGACAACTCAATCTTATTGGAGCAGTTCGAAACAAATTTCGCTAGTGGATGCTTTGTTGATCGCAAGAAATCCGGGAAGAAGCGTAAATCCATTATTTTAGCCATTATAGGTGAGAAACGGGCGGACCAAACACTTCGAGTGCAGTCTCAAGTTGATTTTTTTTTTTTTTTGTCTTTTGTTATGTAGTTGGGATTTTCCTGTATATTAAATGTTCAAAGTAATCGCAGGTTCGACTTTGCTTGTGCCTGTGCTTGGTGCCTTCTACCAAATATATCGCTATTTTAGGATGAAAGGGGAAGATCAAGAAAGAGTCGAAAATTTTTTGAAGGATTACAGGGCATTAAAGCCAACCAGATTCTCTTATGCTGATGTCAAGAGAATTACACATCAATTTAAGGATAAGTTAGGTGAAGGAGCTCATGGAGCGGTCTACAAAGGTAAACTATCCAGTAAAATTCAAGTGGCTGTGAAGATCCTCAATAACGGGGACGGAGATGGGAGAGAGTTCATAAACGAAGTGGGAACCATGGGCAAAATCCACCATGTCAATGTGGTTCGCTTGCTTGGCTACTTGCAGATGGACTTCATCGTGCTCTAGTTTATGATTTTTTCCCAAATGGCTCTTTACAGAACTTCATCTCTCCATCAAACAACAAGGACACCTTCCTTGGATGGAAGAAGTTGCACCAAATTGCTCTAGGCATAGCCAAAGGGATCGAATATCTTCACCAGGGCTGTGATCAAAGAATTCTTCACTTTGACATCAATCCTCACAATGTCTTGCTAGATGACAGTTTCACTCCAAAAATTTCGGACTTCGGTTTAGCTAAGCTATGCTCCAAAAATCGAAGTACTGTATCCATGACTGCAGCTAGGGGAACATTAGGCTACATAGCACCTGAAGTTTTCTCTAGAAACTTTGGCAATGTATCTTATAAATCTGATATCTACAGTTATGGGATGTTATTGCTAGAGATGGTTGGAGGGAGAAAGAATACAAACACAAGTCAAGAAACTTTCCAAGTTCTATATCCTGATTGGATACATAGTTTGGTTGAAGGAGAAGACACACATATTCCTATTGATGAGGAGGGAGATTTCAGAATTGCGAAAAAACTTGCAATAGTGGGACTCTGGTGCATCCAGTGGCACCCCGTGCACCGCCCTTCCATGAGAACAGTGCTACAAATGCTCGAAGGAGAGGGAGAGAAGTTAAAAGTGCCACCCAATCCTTTTGAATCTGCAGCTACAGCTAGTACAAATGCAATTATTCCGGCAAGATCTCTGAATTTGGAGCTGGAAGTGATTCCAGAATCAGATCAGATTGATTGAAGATATTTAGTAATTAGAGACTTAACTAGCACTTTGTGTATGTGTGTTGGTGTGACCAAGAGAGTCCTTTCTCTTTTTTACATTTGTTTGTGTATGGTGAGTAGTACTTGCTAGTTACAATAAATTTACTTGTGACTCGTGAAATTAGCGACTCATTAAGATTAAAATTGGAACATTACTGGTAACTTCTCATGTAGTAGTTAAGTTTTGTATTTTTTTTCTCGACAAAATTATTCTTGCTTTAAATATGCCCAAAGAACTTTGGTATTAAGGGCTAGCCCAAAAAAAAAAGAGAACTTATTTAAATGGGTACCACCGGGGATGGGACAAGTATAAGGATAGATAGAGATGGAGTCCTCGTTTACTAAACCTAGCAAAGGCGGCAATAAAATCACCATCCTATGAAATACTGATAGGCTCCATATATATATGTGTGATTGTCTTTTATGATTATAATTGTTAAAATTATTGAATTTTCATTATGTACTTTTATTATTAATTTGGGTTATATTATATTAATAGTGTTGTAATAAATTATAGATATCATATATGTTTTATTTAAGTCTAAGAGTATTTTTTTTATGAATTTTTTTTCTGAATTTTTTGGTTAAATTTGCAGATATTCACATCTCCAGAATAAATGGGAAATAAAGACCCATAACGAGGAAAGGAACAACAAAAATGGGTAAATTTTGCAATGTAATCGAGAGTCTAATAGATATCAGATTGCCATAATTGATTCTTGAGACATAGCGAGCAGAGACAAGAGTCGTTAATGAGTGCAAATAAAAGATTTGAGCAACTTAAGTCATCTTGGTTGTTTATTATGATCCAGAATTTATTCAGTTATTGATTTTTGGTCATGGAGCCAGAATTCATGTGAATTGTTTTTTTTTTCCTTTTTTGATAGAATTATGTTAACTCTGTTTATTCTTAGATTATTTATAGTGTCACATATTCCAAACTCCATACTTCAATCGTAACAAAAAGAGAATGTGTTTAAATATTACATTTTCTGTTTTAAAGAAAACATAAGTGCAATTCAAGTTGATTAATTTTAGATTTATTTATTTTTACTAAATTTAAATTATTTTTATTTGGCTTATATCGATTAAGTAGCTGAGCTCACTCAAAAAAAAAAAATGAAGACTATTCTAGGTTATTACCATCAACTCGATATCAATATAGTACTAGTATCCTTGAGTGAAGAGAAAGTCCACATCCATCATCCACAACCACCCAGGACACACTTCGGACTTCTCCTATGTGCAGACAAGAACTAACAAAGTTATTTAAGGCAGAAAGTGCGGGTAAGATTTGAGTTCATGAAGCTAAATTAGAGAAGAAATTAGGTAGCATTTGACACATTATCTAACAAAATTACTGCTAATTTAGATTAACACTTAGAAATAGTCATTTTTTAAATTATTAGTAATATTATATTATTGTGTTTAATATATATATATAGATAATCAAATTGATAATTCACATTACCTTATTTGGCATATTAAAAAAATTACTAGATTATTCCCAAGATGTTATAAATATTCATAAGTTCGAATTATATATTTTTTTATAAGATTAATTTTTAATATATGGTTAGTATAAAGTAGTTTACACTATCAACTAATTAATTATATTCTATCTTTTGTATGACTTGTGAGGAGGTTATAATAAGAATCAAATGATTTTGATAACGTAATTATACATAATTAGATGGTTGCATAATATATATATATGTTTGTTTTTCAAAGTATCCATTCACTTGAAAAGTGAGAGATTAATCTTAAGAGGTACAATTTGGTATCTAAGCAGGGACTCTTTTCTAGAAATGCGGTCAAGCGTAGCAAGGACCCCTCTCTTGAGATATAATCAGGTGCTTAAACGAGGATATTTTCCAACGATATTTTTTTTTCATACATCAGAATCTCAAGATCAAACCTAAAATTATATGCTTAAGAAATTAGAGTCTCTTTCATTTAGACCAACATCTTGTAGAAGGAAAAAAATTATATTAACAATTTTTTAAATAAAAATTTTATTTTTTATTATTGAACTGAATAATTGCAATTCATGTTTATTAATTTGAGATTTATTTTATTTCATTTTATATTGACCAAGTTCCATTCAATTGCATTAATTTGGGCGGCAACCACTCAAGAAAGTAGTAAACTCTACACTTTTCCATAAAATTGCAAGCATTAACAATATTAGATCAAAATTTCTTTTAAAATTTCTGACACTGTATTTATAGAAGATAAATTAGTATCTATTATTATGACCATCGTAGTTAAAATTAGTTTATATTAAAGAACGAAGAACTCATTTTTTAAAGTCAATCGAATATGACCGATGCTTATAATTTTATGAACTAAAGCGAGTATTTACACTTCAAAAAATTATTTAATTTTTACATCTTGCAAGCTCCACTAAATAAAATCTTTAGTTCTTTTGTCTTTCTTTGTAAAACGAAAAATTCGAAACCTCAATAATGGACACTCAACTTACACAATAAGCCAAGCTTGTTTATAGTAGACTAGGACGTAACAATATAACAATATTTTGGCATTTTGATTTTATTTATCAATCAAATCCTTTTTCAAAATAATTATAAAATCAGAATTGCTATATAATACGAACTTTTTGTGTAAAATGTAGGAATAGTCCAAAGGGTGGTTATTTTTTAGTTTTTTTAATGAATAAAAATTTGGATTTTGTACTGTTCGTATTTTTTAGAATAATATTGACTAGAGTTTTATACCGTGTTTTTAGGCGTAGAAACCCTCAAAAAATTGCCCACGACTTATCGAAGCCTACGGAAGTGGTCTTCAGTCTTTTTCATTTATATTTTACATAGAAGAAATTCTTCTGCTTTCAACAATGAATGCTAGACGTATAATGCAAGGCAGACTATATGTAGAAGACTAGGACATGACAATTGCACAACATTAGTCATTTGATTTTGTTCTACATGTAGAAGACTAGGACATGACAACTCCATAACATTAGACATTTGATTTTGTTTGTCAAACATACCCTTTCCTGAAATTGTTACGGGATACATGTTGATTAGACTTTTTCTATCGTATACTTAGTCGTAGAAATAACTTAAATTAAGTTTAATTTGTCTGAAAAGAGACAGATATATTTCGTAAATAGTTAGTTTGAGTTTAATCTTTTTGTGACAGGTTTATTTTGAGGCATGACTGGACTAAGTTTATTTAAAGGCTTGCGAATATACAAAGACTTCCAAACAAGTTAAGGATCCTAAACTTTTTAATTTTATAACATTTAAAAAAATTATATTCTGTACAAAATTAATAATCAATATTTAACAAATTATGTAGATACTATAATTTTTTTTGAATAATATATACTACTCAGTTATATATACGTTTTTAAAAGTCCCAACTTAAGATGTTTATTAATAAATTAGTTAACCAAATGAAAGGGGTGTCAACGTCCACAATATATATCCAGGCCAGATACATTTCAATTCAGTCACATGAATTTAGGCTACACCACTCAAGAAAGTAGTAAAATCTACTTTTTCTAAATTAAAGTTTTAGGCATTGACTATATTAGTTCTTAACTTTAAAAAATTTTCTTTTAAATTTCTGACATTGTTTTATTATAAGTTAAATTACTTTTCAACATTACATTCAGTTTATTTAAGTTATTTTAAATTAAAGACCTAGAAACACAATTTTTAAAGTCAAAAATTAATTTGACCGATAAAAAATTGTCTGAGTTTTACGACTCTCAAGCCCCACTGAATGAAGGCTTCAGCTCTTTTGTCTTTTTTTATAGGATAGAGTTTTTAATTTTGATGGCCGGCGAGTAAGTCAAGCTTGCATGTCAAAGACTGGGACGTAATAACCCCTTAATATCAGACTTTTGATTTTAATTATCAATCAAATCCTTGAAATAATAGTATATCATGTCGGCAAGGTTTCTTGTATCGTGTAAATGTGTAACTGGGGATAGAAACCACTCAAAAAATTGTCTACGAATATAATGACAGAAACTGTTCAGTTTTCAATAATGCAGGCTAATGTACATACTAAGGCAAGCTTATTTGTAGAAGACAAGAACGTAACAACACCACAACATTTGACATTTGATTTTATTGATTAATTAGGTCCTTTCTTGAAATAGCTATAGAATACATATCGACTAGCCTTTTTTACAAACTTATTTAT
This sequence comes from Pterocarpus santalinus, assembly GCA_031439595.1. Classification (NCBI taxonomy): domain Eukaryota; kingdom Viridiplantae; phylum Streptophyta; class Magnoliopsida; order Fabales; family Fabaceae; genus Pterocarpus; species Pterocarpus santalinus. Next base: position 40,186,424 of record CM062527.1, read on the forward strand.
GTATGATAGGTTTACTTTGAAGCTTGACTGGTCAATATTTATTTAAAGGCTAGCAGTTATATGAAGACTTCCTCACACGTTATCAAAACCCTTTTTTTTTTTTTTAAGGTACGTGTCAAGAAACTTAAACTTTTTAACTTTTTAAGAGTTAATAAAAATTATATTCGTTATAAATTTATATGTTATATTAATCTACCTATACTACTAATATTTCGAAGGTAGTTTCAGGGAAAGTTTTACGAGTGTCACTTTAATATTTATTTGGTTCTCCACTAACTTCAAAAGGTTTCCCATTATGAGATAAAAGCATTTTAATGGGGGTTATTTACAACATTTAGTGGCGGTTTTAGCTCTCACTAATAATTTTTCCGGCCGTTACCAAATCCACCAGAAATAAAGTGACGAGAAGTATTCAGTGGTGCCCTTTAACAATAGCTAGTACGACTGCCAAACAAATTTATTCCTGGAGATTATTTAGTGGGGGCTTCAGTTGCCAGAAAATTTGTTTTTATGGAAGTTAAAACTAACATTGGCAAATGAGCCAACCTGCCCTGCCCTTCATCACCCCATCACAAGTCAAGCCTTAAGGGGGTGGGGCGGGCCAACTTGCATCAGCAATTTAGGTTAAATATACCAACCCACCTCACTTTTATGTCGTTGGCAGGTTGGCTTACAAAAAATAAAAAATAAAAAATAAAAAACCTTTTTTAAATGAATTAAGTCATCTAATTTTTTTTTTAAAACGAAACTTTTACTTAAATATAACAAATTAACATTGATATAAAATAAAAAAATCTTGATTACCTAATTTATCAATGTCAAACAGGGTAAGGCGGATTTGGCTTGCAGATCATTTTTTTTTCATCTTATTCTTTTTTTCTTTCACACAGCACACTCAACATTTGAAACTTTTGTTGGTCCATGCACACATGCCTCAAAGGACATTGATAAATTAGATAATTATTTCTTATTTTATATGAATGTTATTTTATTGCATTTAAGTAAAAATTTCTTTATTTACAGTGTATTTGTTTGTGATTTTTTTGACAAAAAATTATTTTTTTCACTCAAAAAAATTAATTTTTATATATTTAGATAATTTTTTGAAAATAATCAGATTACCAGAAAAATTTGTTTTCACCATTTTTGGAGAAGCTGAAAAAAGTAGCTTATAAAAAAAATTAGTTTTTATCTTTTCTAGTTACATATAAAATTTAAATTTCATAATCACTTTTCTAAAAGTTGAAACAAACACATCTTTATTTTAAAAAAATTAGATTACTTAATTCATTTAAAAAAGGTTTTTTCTTTTTTATTTTTGCAAGCCAACTTGCGCAAAAATGGCGCAAATTGCAATATTCAACCCAAATACTGAAGCAGGTTGGCCCACCTCGTCCCCTCAAGGCTTGACCTGCGGTAGGGTGAGGAAGGAAGGGGCAGGTTGGCTTATTTGCCAGTATTAGTTTTAAGTTCCATAAAAACAAACTTCCTTATAGTTTAAGTCCCCACTAAATAATCGCTAGTAATAAATGCGTTTTGTGGAGGTCATACCAGCGATTTTTAACGGCACCACTAAATATTTTTCATCACTTTATTCCTGACGGATTTGGTAATGGCTGAAAAATTCATTACTACGAGTTAAAACCGCCACCAAATACTTTATATAACCACCATTAAAATGCTTTTATCTTGTAATGGGAAACCTTTTGAAGTTAGTGGAGAACCAAATGAATATTAAAGTGGCACCCATAAAACTTTCCCGAAAACTACCTTTGAAATATTAGTAGCATAAATAGGTTAATATAACATATAGATTTTATAAAGAATATTATTTTTATTAATTATTAAAAAGTTAAAAAGTTTAAGTTTCTTAACATGTTCCCATCCACAAAAAAAAAGGTTTCATAATGTGTGAGGAAGTCTTCATAAAACTGCTAGCGTTTAAATAAACATTGACCAGTCAAGCCTCGAAATAAACTATCATGCACAAATAGGTTGAGCTCAAACTAGCTGTGCACAGGATAAATATTAGTTTTTTTAATTATATAAAGCTAAATTTAATTTATTTCTACCACTAATTATATTGGAAAAAAGCTTGTTGATATGTATTCTATAGTGTTCTGGACTAGTTTCAAAAAGCCCAACTCAACCCAATATTAAGAGGCCTAACTCGAATTCACACCTGCCATTATCTGAGGCCCAACTCAGAACCCATATGATGGAACCCTTTGCAATGTGCAAGGATAGGGTCATTTGGATGATGTACACGATCTTGCCGGAATGGCACTCACCTAACATGCTGCCACCCATCTCGGATCCACCAATGAGCCTCAAGCTGTTGGAAGTCCCGAGGCAGTTCCTATAAATCGTGGAACACCCCCACACGTTCTCAACTTCCTACCACTATAAATAAATGGTCAATCATTGAAATCAAGTACACCTTATACACTATACCTAGTATTGCTCGTACTCACTGACTTGAGCGTCGGAGTCCTTACAGGTACAATCCTGCTGCTATGGAGATCCAACCTCAGCTTACTAGCTTCCAGAATGAAGTAGCTTTGGTGCCCAATAATGAGTTTGGAGCTCATTCCAAGTGACCCAACTCCGAACATATAGCTATTTCAAGAAAGGACTTAATTGATAAATAAAATCAAATGTCAAATGTTGTGGTGTTGTTACATTCTAGTCTTCTACAAATAAGCACTTTGTGTGTGGTGAATAGTTTGATCAAGAGAGTTCTTTTCCTTTTTTACTTTTGGTTTTGTATGGTGAATAGTACTTGTTAATTACAAGAAATTTATTTGTGACTCGTGAATTTAGCTACTCATTAAGATTAAAATTGTAAGGTCAATTGTAACTTCTCGTGTACTAGTTAAGATTTTGTGTTTTTTCTCTACAAAATTATTTTTTATTTAAATATGCACAAAGTACTTTGGTAATTAGGGCTAGCCTAAAAAAGAAGAACTTATTTAAATGGGTTCCACAAGCAATGGGGTAGGTACAAGGATGGCTTTGGTCCCTGGGAAGATACAGATGAAGTCCTCGTTTACTATACCAAGCGGAGGCGGCAATAAGATCATTGCCCTATGAAGTACTGATAGACTCCATATATATGTGTGATTGTCTTTTATGATTATAATTGTTAAAATTATTGAATTTTCATCATGTACTTTCATTATTAATTTGGGTTATATTATATTAATAATATTACAATAAATTATAGATATTATATATTTTTTGTTCAAGTTTAAGAGTGTTTTTTTTTATGAATTTTTCATTTGAAATCTTTGGTTAAACTGGCAAAGATTCAAATCTCTATAACAAACGGGAAATAGAGGCCCATAACGAGGAAAGAAACAATAAGAGCAACGGTAAATTTTGCAATGTAAACAAGAACCTAATGGGTATCACATTGTTTCGTAAAAATATCACAATAAGTCAAGCTTGTTTATAATATAGACTAGGACGTAACAATATCAGAATATTTCGGCATTTTGATTTTATTTATCAATCAAATCCTTTTTTAAAATAATTATAGAATCAAAATTGCTATATAACACGAATCGCGTTTTGTGTAAAATGTACGAATAGTCCAAAGGGTGTTTATTTTTCAGCTTTTTTAATGAATAAAAAATTGGTTTTTGTACTATTAGTAATTTTTAGAACAATATTGACTAGAGTTTTATACCATTTTGTTGTGCGCAGAAACCCCTCAAAAAATTGCCCACGACTTATCGAAGTCTTCAATCTTTTTCATTTATATTTTGCATTGAAGAAATTCTTCAACTTTCAACAACGAATGCTAGACCTATACTGCAGAGCAGACAACATGTAGAAGACTAGGACATGACAATTGCACAACATTAGTCATTTGATTTTGTTCTACATGTAGAAGACTAGGACGTGACAGCTCCACAACATTAGACATTTGATTTGTTTGTCAGACTTGCCGTTTCCTGAAATTGTTATAGAATACGTACTGACTAGACTTTTGTTATCGTATAATTAGTCGTAGAAATAACTTAAATTAAGTTTAATTTGTCTAAAAAGAGATATATATACTTCATAAATAGTTAGTTTGAGTTTAGTATTTTTGTGATAGGTTTATCTTGAGACATGCCCGGACAAAGTTTATGTAAAGGCTTGCAAATATGCAAAGACTTCCAAACAAGTTAAGAAACCCAAACTTTTTAATTTTATAACGTTTAAAAAGATTATATTCTGTACAAAATTAATAATCAATATTTAACAAATTATGGAGATACCATAATTTTTTGGAATAATATATATTATATATACGCTTTTAAAAGCCTCAACTTAAGATGTTTATTAAATAAAGAAAAATATTTGGGGATACATCTTTTGCGACGCAATATGGGATGTATACGGAAAAAGTGAGTAAAACGACAAAAATGCTTAAATAATAGATTCCACAAAATTATTGTTACTTTTGCTCATTTTTTTTTTATCCAAAAACTTACCAATGTATTGTTTAAGACACTGATAAGTTTTAGATTTTGTATATATATATATATATATATATATATATATATATATATATATATATGCAAAATTTACCAGTATATTGTTGAAAAATACTGGTAAGTTTCTTTTTTTTTTAACAAAATTTACTAGTATTTTTCAATAATATGCTGGTAAGTATTTTGTACACAACTTAACAGCGTATTGATCAAGACGCCGATAAATTTTATACTTTGTATATATATATGCAAAACTTATCAGCATATTATTGAAAAATATTGATAATTTTTTTTAATGCAAATGCTGGCAAGTTTTGTATATAATTACATAAAATTTATCGGCGCGTTCATTGTTCACGCTAGTAAGTTTTTGAAAAAAAATTTCAACAAAAGTAGCAATAATTATATGAAATTCATCGTGCAAATATTTTTATCATTTTTTTTCATTTTTTGGTATACGCCGCATATACATGTACTATGTATATGTCTCCTATCAGTTCTCTTTTAATTAGTTATCCGAATGAAAGGGCGTCCATGTCCACAGTATATATACATTTCAATTCAGTCACATCAATTTAGATTGCAACCACTCAAGAAAGTAGTAAACGCTACTTTCTCTAAATTAAAGTTTTAAGCATTGACTATATTAGTTCTTAATTTAAAAAAATTTTCTTTTAAATTTCTGACATTGTATTATTATAAGTTAAATTACTTTTCAACATCACATTCAGTTTATTTAAGTTATTTTATATTAAAGACCTAAAAACACAATTTTTAAAATCAAAAATTAATTTGACTGACGCTTATAAAAAATTGTCTATGACTTTTACGACTCTCAAGCCCCACTGAATAAATCCTTTAGCTCTTTTGTCTTTTTTTATAGGATAGAGTTTTTTACTTTTGATTGTGAGCGAGTAAGTCAAGCTTACTTGTCAAAGACTAGGACGTTAATATTAGACTTTTAATTTTAATTATCAATCAAAATCTTTGAAATAATAATATATCATGTCGACCAGGTTTTTTGTATCGTGTAAATGTGACAGAAATTGCTCAGTTTTCAACAATGGAGGTTAGATGTACATACTCAGGCGGGATTATTTGTAGAAGACTAGAATGTAACAACACCACAACATTTGACATTTGATTTTATTTATCAGTTAAGTCCTTTCTTGGAATAGCTATAGAATACATATCGACTAGCCCTTTGTACAATATAATTAGCGGCAGAAGTAAATTAAATTTAGCTTTATATATATATCTGTAAAAAAAAAAAAAAAAACTAATGTTTATCCTGTGTGCACCAGTTTGAGCTCGGCCTATATTTGCTTGATAGGTTTATTTTGAAGCTTGATTGGTCAACGTTTATTTAAACAGAAATATTATTCTGCCCACTCCTTTTTTTGACATATACGGTGTCACCGTATACAAAAGTCAGGAGAAGACAAAACACCTATAGAGGGGGAAAGGGTGAATATGGCGGAGTAAAAATTTCAAAAAACAAATAAAAAAGCCACCTGCAAATGACTCACTAAACTCTCTACCTTTCCCCCCATGAGAAATCAACTCTCTGCCTCCCTTCCCATAACAGAGTCACCACCTCTTCTCTCACTGTCATTGCACCCCTCCCGACAAATCTGCGTCCACGGTCAGCACCTAACCGCCTTCAAGTTGGACCTTGTTGCTGATCATCACCAAAACCACACTGAGGCCAACAGCTTCTCCAGTTACTCTAGCTTCTCTGGCAGTGATGTCTTCGTCGACCACACTTCTCCAGTGGCCTCGTCGAAGATCTTCGGGTTTCGCAATATGGATCTCAGCTACTCCTAGTCTCCCTTCAAATTGGTGCACGTAGCAGCAGAGAACGGGAATGGAAACGGAAATCGAAACAGCTACAGCCATGGCATTTTCGTCTCTGATGAGCCAGTGCTGTCGCCACCAAGATAGAGCCAGAGGAAGGTTACACCTTTCGAGAGTGGCGCAAGTGAGTGTTTCGGATTTCTCTTCTCTCTGTCTCATTCCGTTTTGCGGAGTGAAGAAATTGAAGTGTGTTTCTAAGTTCAAAAACACTCTTACCTTCATCTCCACTCGCTCAAAAACAGCCCCTCCCTTGTCTCTATTCTCACCCTTCCTTATTTCTACACACCATTTTCACAACATTTATATCTCTTTCTACTCCCTTTATTCATACCAGAAACAAAAAATAGATTAAAAAGCATCTACAACTCTCTTTTCGGCTTTGTCAATCATAATTAGCCCCTTTTCTCCTTTTGATGATTCTTTGTTATACCTTCTCTCACATACACACTATCATAAAGGTTGGAAATTTTACATTGTTTGTAACTATACATTGTTTTCTTTTATCTTTATGTTCAAGTTTTGCTCTTTCCTTTGATTGTTTAAAAGGTTTTTAGTTTCTATACTTTTTTCAGCTCTCTTGCCCTCTTAGTAATGGGTTTCTTGTTAGTTCCTTGAATGTTTGATGATACTCTGAAATTTTGATACTCTCTGGTGATTGGTTTGTCATTTGTTCCAGGGTAATTTTCATTTATTTTTTAAGTTTTATATGATCAATTATGCATCAGTTTGGTTGCTTTGTCCTTTGTGATGTTGAGTTGTATTCCCTTGGGGGGTTAGCTTTTGTGATATTGAGCTGGGATAAAGATTTCAAAATGTGTGAGGATATGTGATTTATGCATTATCAGTGGAAGAGAAATTTGTTTAGATAAGAGATTGATAGAGACCCTCCCTAGTTACCCAATTTGGTATCATGAAACTGAAAAAAAAAATTTTGGAGTAATTTCTTATTTATGTCTACTTTGCAAGTGTGCAGAAGCTATATGGATCAAAGCAGATTATAAGATATGGCTTCATTCGTGACTGTTGATGTTTAGGTCCTGAATGATTAATTGCTCACACAACTAATTTGTCAGTGTTAGGTACATTTTGCCGATTACTCGCGATATGTTTGCCGATTATCCGCAATTATCCAAGATCTTGGGAGATCTTCATTGTTTGTGAAGAAAAAAGTGCCCCTTCCCCCCAAAAAAAGAAAAAAAAAACTACTATTAATTCTGACAAGTCAAAACTTTATTTATTCAAGTAATGCATGCTAATAAATTGGGCCTAAGTTTCTTCTGTTTTGAACAATGATTGACTACAGATAGGAAATTATTTCTATTTGGTTTAAGTATATTACTTGATCTTGCTGGTGATGCTAATTGGACAAACTTGCAATATGTGTTTATTGGCATTTACTTGCTTTTCTACATTGCAAAACTGCAATTCCCACTTGGTTTTAGGTTGTTCTTTGCCTAAGGCCTATTTTGATTGAGACGCGCTTTCCTTATTTCTTAATGTGTTCAGGTTGGTTCATTTCATGGATGTTCAGGCTTCCCGCAGTTTATAACAATAAGTTGAGGTGCAGAAGAATTCTTAGAGCTTTAAGAGTGTTAGTATGAGGAATTGGATATAAAACAATATGGAATGTAAGAATTTTTTGTGACAAGAAAGGGATGCAGGCCACAATAGGTGGGCATGTTCTAATACAAGGAATGCAATTTGATTTGATACAAGAAAGGGGTGTGCAACAACAAACGTGACTATGTGTTCAAAAGATAAAAAGGAGTGCAGTTAAGTTTAGAAGTTAGGTTTGGCTATAGATTTATTTTTCCTTGTTGATACTTGTATTCATTATAGATAGATTTACGTATAACCATGACATCTATTGTCGCACTAGAATAAGGATAAGGTTTTGTGCAAATAAAGTGAAAAAAAAATGTGCAAATTGTTACCAACACATATAGAATGAGTAGCTGTGTTTGATTTTTTTATTTCTTTTTAACCAAATCTTGGGTCAAAAAGTTATTATAAGGTTATTGATGAAAGGAGCTTGAACAAAGCATTAAAATCGATATGTAATGTCTGAGAAGCATATTTTTTTTCGTGCACTTGGTTGGTAACTTTGGCTCAAAAGCTGGTAACTTCAATTTAAAAAGCTAGTAACTTCTCAAAAAAGTTGGTAATTTTTCAAGTCATGGGAATTTAGGAAGTATTGGAATTTTCAAATAAATTTATGTAACCAAACAAGTTTAAAAGACTCCCTATGATTATAGATTGATCAAGGGAGCTTGAAGAAAGCATAAAAATGAGCAACCAATGCCTAATAAGCATATTTTTTTTCCTGCACTTGGTTGGTAACTTGGGCTCAAAAGCTGGTAACTTCAATTCAAAAAGCTAATAACTTATCAAAAAAGCTGGTAGCTTTTCAAGTCATGGGAATTTAGAAAATACTGGGATTCTCGGATAAATTTGTGTGGCCAAACAAGTTTGAAATACTCCTTTTGATTATAGATTGATCAAGGGAGCTTGAACAACACATAAGAATAAGCAACCAATGCCTAAGAAGCATATTTTGTTTTCTGCACTTGATTCGTAACTTAGGCTCAAAAGCTAGTAATTTCAGTTCAAAAAGCTAGTAACTATTAGAAAAAGCTGGTAACTTCTCAAAAATGCTAGTAACTTTTTAGTTCTTGGGAATTTTGCAAGTATTGTTTTTCTCGTGCAAACTTATGTTAGCGAACAAGTTACGAGGACCTGTTTGCCCTATAGATTGATTGAAGGATGAGGGTTGTCAAAGTGGCTGAAGAACTGCTAAAAACGGCATTGCAATCCCCTAAATATGACCCAAGATCTTCTCCCACGAGATTACTTTGAAAAATAGACTTTCTAATTTGTTGCAGCCAAGCTCGAGATTGCATGAGCAAGCTCAACTTGCTCTCTTGAGTTATAGAATCTAGGTTCTCTATCTGATGCCCATGCTCGAGCTTACGGGTGCAGGCTCGAGCTTGCTGGTTTGCGCTTGAACTTGCTCCCAAAATGCTAATATTGGAACTCTCTGTTTGACCCCATACTCGAGCTTGGGGTCACAAGCTCGAGCATGCTTCCAAATATGTGAAATTTAACTTTTCTTCACTTGGGTTTTCAAAACCTCAATGAAAATGACCAATACTGAGTGACAAAAGCTTAGAAAACATAAAGGACCAATAATGAGTGACAAAAGAATTGAGAACCCTTTTTTTAGGCTTTGCAAGTCACTCCCCAAATAGGGTTAAGGATCCATTCAGCAATATAACATAAAAAGGTGTGGTGTTAAGTTGTTTGGATGCATCAATCCATTTTGCAGCCCAATAGAAACAAAACTCCAAGTACCTAAAAAATTACTAGTTTTTTTTTTTTTTTTTTTTTTTTGTAAAAGTTACTAGTTTATTGAGCTGAAGTTATTAGCTTTTTGCAACCAGTTACCAACCATGTACAGGACTAAAATTTGCTCAATTAGGGTTTGCTAGCCACTCCCCATGTGGGGTTGAGGCTGCACTCACAAATCTAACATGAAGAGGTGTGGTCTTGACTTGTTTGGACGCACCAATCCATTCCATAAGGCCAATAGAAGCAAAATAATAATTATCTGATAAGTTACTAGCTTTTTGGGTGCAATTACCAACGAAGTGCAGGTCCTCACTTAGCCTTTACAAGTCACTTTCCACTTGGGGTTGAGGCTCCATTCTGCAATATAACATAAAGGGATATGGTATTAAGCTGTTTGGATACACAATCGATTCCGAATGGCCAATAGAATCAAAACAATAATTAACTGATAAGTTACTAGCTTTTTGTAAAAGTTACCAACTTATTGAACTCAAGTTACTAGTTTTTTGGGTATAGTTACCAACCAAGTGTAGTTCCTCACTTTGGCTATGCAAGTCACTCCCTATATGGGGATGAGGCTTTTCTGCCCGAGTTACCAACCCAAACGTACAAAAAGAAAATCATGCTTCATAGTCAATTAGTCCTATAATTCCATGGTTTGTTTAACCATGGCAAATTTGAATCTATAATCATGGGGAGTCCTCTTTTCATGGGTGGCGGCAACACTAATTTCCTTAGAACAAAATGATTTCATTTTTAAATTGAAACTAAACCAAATCATTTATTATCTTCTATGTTTCAGATTTTTTATTTTCTAGTCTGAGCAATGTTTGAGCCATAATAGTCACTCTCGGCTAAGAAGGTATGCGCGTATTGTCAACTAATTTTTTTTTCAATGCTGCTACGTCACTAGATTTTCTAAATAAGGAAAATTAGGAAAGAAATGGAAAAAACTCAACAAAAAATGAAAGGGAGACAAAGTACTAATATTGATCACCAAACCCATTTTCTGCTTGGTCCCCTCTAGAATATAATATGTCAACACTCAATAAAATACAGAAGTTACAATAACATTCCATCCATTTGGCTTTAAGATGCGCTTGGTCGTCATTGGAGCTTGTCCTCTTGCTCTACCCAAAAAAAAAAAAAAGATTGATGAAAGGAAAATCCAATTTTTAAATAAATTTTGCAAAGCATGCGCCTTCAAACGTGGCACTTGTGTTGAGAGAGATGGCAAGAATCAAAATAATAGTTCAGAGAAAATGAAAGTGGAAATGTTAAAATTTAGTGAATGAACAAAAATATGTACAATAAACAATTAAAAGTAATCAACTTGTAACTAACTAAACTTCTTTTTAACTAAAAGTAACCAACTCATAATTTATTAGTAACTAACTTAACTAAGCTGTCACTAGTAATAATCAAACTCAAAATGGTAATAAAAGAGTATACAACAAACCAATTCAATGTATAATGTAACACCCTACCAACTTAATGTTATGCTTAAGTTATAGCATGAAATTGGATAGGTTGCGTTACTGTGTTAGTATTCCGTCTATAGCTGTGTTCATTATATTATATTCTCTTCTTCTCTAATATGTATGTATATAATTGATGAATATACCCACGAAACGACGTGCTATATATAATAAACGTGGATAGCATTGTAGAACGTAATAAAGTTTAATAAAACACAATAGAAAAGATAAGAATAAGTGATATATCATCAACTGTATACGTATATATATAGGTCGGAAGTCGACGCTTCAGTCTATATATATATGCTTCAAAAATAGAGTGAAATAAAGGAACAACAAAATTCCTATTGCTAAAAAGTAGAGACAGAAATGGCAGGAGCCAGCTTTGTATAACGAGTCCAACTCAGGGTCATGGTAGAGTTGCAGGTCTGGAATCTCAATGAAAAGAGAGGCCGTCAAGTCCATCACCAGCGTCTGAGAATGATGTGGAAATGCAAAACGAGGTGAGAAATTAAAGAAATTCTCAGTAGGGTTCATGTATGGTATTTAACTGACGTCACATTCATTCTTAGTTAATTCAGTTTTTATTTAGTTATAAAAACATGATTTCAAATTGGACTATCCATATTTAATAAGACTAAGAAAATGTCTAGTCCAAGGCAAAGTTCAGTTTTACTTAAGATAGCATAAGAAACAGAACAAACTATTAAGTAATGATACTTAAAATAATGAGTAGAATAAACGAACGTACAACAATAAGTAAATATGACAGACAAACTGTAAACAACTTGTAATGGCTATTCAATATAATCATGCATTCAATGTGATCATGTAAAACTCATTCTTGAACCTTTCTTCATAAACTTTTCCATTACTTGGTCCCCTGAGAGTTCTTGGCCATTTAGACTCCTGGATAATAGTCTGCTTTTCAGGATCGAGCTTGTTCCTATACAGGAATGCCGAGTTTACTTTCCCCGACCTCCCTATCGATCTATTCCCCTTAACTTTAATTCGGGACTGGCCCAAGTATCATGGAACTTTCATCATAACATAATCTTTATATTCATCATAACATAACCTTTATGACTTTCTTGAAAATGCACATGAATTTTATAACTCATGCATAGGTCTTACCGAAATTTCGGCGATATAATGGAACGTGTCCGCTTCCTCATGAATAGTGCCAGTACTCAGTACACTAACTTATCAAAGAAATCATAACATTTCATTCATAATTCAACATTAGCTTCATAGGAGCACTAGTTACATCAAGACAAGTTTACTGCCTCAGCACAATCATTCAACCCAATTTTTGTGAATCAAGCCAAAATTTCTATTTAACTCATCTGGACCTGAATTTTGGATATGTTAAAGTGTTATGTGTCTATTTTCTAACCTCTTTGGTCCCATATAATTTTGATAAATATAGCTCAAGTTATTTGAGTTCCATCCCGGCCTGCCCTGTAGCTGACTAGAATCACACATTTAAAAGTAGAAATCTACTAAAAATCGAAAACTAGTTAAAATCATACGAAATTGGTCTCATATTAAAGATAACAGGATAGTCTTTCATTTGCAAAAAGTTCCATTTCATTTACCTTAGTAAGGCTTGAGAATAAGCCCCGAAATTTGACTTTCCTGAACTGCCCTGTTTTGGCCCAGTTTGGACATAGGGCAACTTTCTTGAATCACTGGGAACAAACGGGACCTTATCTAGCTCTGAAATTTTTATGGGATATTCTTCTATGTGTAAACTTTCTAACAAAATTAGTTTCATTCAATTCCTAGGTCAAAATTCAAAAATTCATATATCTCTCAATACTAATCCAATGGCCTTATATGATATATGTATGGAAAGCTCTAGATGTCTAGTTTCATATAAAAATGGTTTCATTGAATTTAAATGGCGGTAGGCGGAGCCATACACTCCACCGTACAGACTGTCGAGGGTTTTTGGTTTTCCAACTCCTCTGCTCTTCCTACTTTCATCATTTCTTGCTTCCTAATCAAATTTAACCTCACAAACAACCAACAAACCAGCCAAATATCATCATATTCATTCAATCAACACATCAAGGATTGAGAAACTAAAGCCACGACCAGCCACCCACAACCAGAATAGCAAGACAAAAATTACACCTCTACCTTTTTGTGCGTGATTTTGCTTGATTTTGGAGTTTGGATCAATGAAACTTGGTTGAACTTGAAGGTTTGATGGAGTTGGGTGAGTGAAGAAGAGAAGAAAAGAGCTGAAGTAAGGGAGAAGAGAGGGCGCAGATCTTAGGCTGAAGGGAAGGAAAGGAATATATTGGTGAAGCTTTGAGGAGGTAGATATAATCTTGCCATGTGATTAGTTAAAACACAAGAGGCTGAAATTCAGCCAACTTTCTTTATTCTTTATGGCCTTTTTTGCGCCATTTTCATGGATTAAGTGGCTGAGTTCTTAGCCACTTAAGGCAGGGTTAATGAGTTGAAAATGCTATCGGTTTGGTTTTGGCAGTTTAAAATACCGTAATCTTACCGATTTTCTTTAAATCGGTAAATTGGTTTAAGAAATTTTTTTTGAAATCTTCTATACTTCTAACCTAATTCCCTCATATCTAAATTCAATTAGTTGCTAATTAATTGATCCTAAATAATTATTTAGTTGAATTTTAATTAATCTCAATTACTCAATAAAAATCGAACAATTAGGCGAAAAAATGATAAGAAAATTTTGGCAAATGTTACATATAACAAGAGAACAATAACCAACTATTAAGGCTAATCAAACTAGCTCATAATGTTGACCACTCACTTTCACTCCTCCTTTTTTTCTTTTTTTTCAATATGTGACAGAGCTTACACCATTCCAAATGGAGGGAAGCCTAAAACCAAAAGGATAACAAACAAAGTGTGATAAAGTACAAGCTAGAACCGCAAGTAAAAAGGACCTAACAACAACCAACAAAAGCAGAGCTAATAAACTTAAGAATACTAATTCAGCCACATGATGATCCAAAAAAGAGAGCTTGTCCTTAACATGCTTTACTACACATAATGTGTTGTTCCTTGTAGCAAATTTTGTTCCTCAAGGAGACCAATTATGCTTGATTCTAAGGACCATCAGCCCACACACTTGCCAAATATGGTTTTAACACTCAATGAACCTCAAAGATCCAAAATCAACATGTTAATCCCAAGATACAGTAAGATCATAAAAGCTATCTAGAACCTCCATATCAGTAGCATCAGTGGTTAAACCTCCTATAGGTAGTGTCTTCAATGCTGCTAGAACTTTTGATAGTTGGCTTCCCTTTCGTGTGCAAGCAAGCATCAAATAATTCAGCTCCCTATCATCTCCTTTTTTCGAATTCTTTATTTTCCACCCAAAACCCATCACATTTGCATACTTCTGGTAAAATGATTTTATTTCCTCAGTCGAATGAAATATCATCCCGACACTTGGTTCAACTATTTCAATATTGCCTTTAAAGTTATCAACTTCTGGTATGGATCCAACAACCCAGTCTACATCATCGCCATGGAGTTTTGTTGCATACGACAGTCCAACCTACACAAAATAAGAAAAAAAATTAACTCACTGATGACTGGTCAATTTCAAACTACTAATGATAAACCAAGTTCTTATATCTTGCATAATCCCCAAAACAAAACACATACCCAAAAAGAACAAGAATCATCAACCTAAATGGGTTTGCTAGATGGTGTGGGTTTTCACCAAAAGTCAAAAATAGGTTTTCATTCTTTTAGTAAGGAAAATGTGATGGTGTGGTATAGTAAGACAAGCCATAAACCAAAGAGAAAAGGAAACAGTAACCAAAGCTTACCAGAGGGAACACAGAGTGAGAAGGGCTTCGTTTTGTGGAGTTACAACTGGAAACTCAAAGCCAATGTGTGAGCTTTTGCTTGTACCTTCATAGCCTTAAACTCATTCTCCGATGTGTGAGCTTTTGCTTCTGCCTTCAGAGCTATAGCCGCGGGGAAGAAGGAGGAGCATGACAACCGACAGGCTTGGTGACAAAAATCAAACAGAGCAATAGAAAGAAGATAACGACAAGTAGCTTTTTGTTTTGAGGTCCCTCATTTTGTCCTCTTACATTTCGAGCAAGCTGCAACTCCTTGATCCAGAGCAAGGTGAGCGTTTAGGTGGGGCGAGATGGGGTGGAGGGAGGGAACCAAGATGCGGATCTTTTTTTCTGGTCTCCCTTTTTTCAAAATGTTTATTTTCATTTTTTCCACCTCCAATACTTGAGTCGTATCATAATACACTACCCTTTGTCATTTTCCTTTTTCCATACAGTGTCCGCCGTATGTGTCGCCCAATTCATGGGCCAAATAATGGAACTCTTATTTAAACAATAGCATTTACTTGAAGACTTCCTCACATGTTATGAAACTTTTTTTTTTTTTTTATATGTACAAGTTAAGAAACTCAAACATTTTAACTTTTTAACAATTAATAAAAATTATATTCTTTATAAAATTTATATGTTATATTAACCTATCTACTAATATTCCAAAGTTAGTTTTAGGGAAAGTTTTATGGGTGTCACTTTAATATTCATTTGGTTCTCCACTAACTTCAAAATGTTTCCCATTATAGCATAAAAGCGTTTTAATGGTGGTTGTTTATAGCATTTAGTGGCGGTTTTAACCCCCACTAATGAATTTTCCTGTCACAACCTTTCCCGGAGTTGTGACCGGTGTTTAGAGGTAACAAACCTCTAACAAGCCTATCTTGATTATTTTTAGGGGCAGTTGGATCGAGTTTCCACCTTTTTTTCCTCGAACTTATGATATGAATTTCAAAATAATATTCATCCCATTGTTTAATTACCACACAACCCATTAAACCACATCAAGGATCAAACCATCAAGTCAACTTAGGTCTTGGTCAATTCCTAATTTTAAACCAAAGAATAGCTCAAAATTCTACCCCCTTTCCTTGATTCAAAATTCTTAGGCAACCAAAACACAATCAATGGAAACCAAAACAGTAAGGCAAGCAAACTAACTACATATAACAAGGTGAGAACTCACTTTATATCACAATTCAACCATCTACCCTACAAATTAGGGCCAATCAAAACAAAACTATAGCTTCCTCACTAAACAAGAAGAACAAAGCAAGGTAAGTGTCCAGTATCCAGAGAAAATAAGCTCACCTAGGCTGTGGGTTGCTTGGAGGCATCCAAATTGGAGCTCCACCACCAGAAAGAGGGCCAAAATAGAGATAGAGAGCAGAGAGAGAGAGAGAGAGAGAGAGAGAGAGAAAGAGAGAGATAAGATGGCAGTGAAAGGGGTAGAAGAATATGGAAGGAAGAAGAAGAAAAGAAAAGGGAGGGCTTAGGGTAGTTCTCACCACTTAAAGTGTAGATGATCCAAGCTTTTTTTTTTTTCCCCTTTACATACCCTTCTTTATTTAAAATTTGATTCTCTCTAATTAATTTTAATTCCTTTATTACCATAAAACTTAATGTGACATTTTAAAATTTCCTATTATCAACATTTTATTTTAAATAAGATATTACATTTCCAGTCGTTACCAAACCCGCTAGAAATAGAGTAACGAGAAGTATTTAGTGGAGTCTTTTAAGAACCGTTGGTATGACCGCCACAAAACACATTTATTACCGGTAATTTTTTAGTGGGGACTTAAACTGCTAGAAAGTTTGTTTTATGGAAGTTAAAACTAATATTGGCAAATAAGCCAACCTACCCCGTCCTTCCTTGCCCCGCCGCAGGTCAAGCTTTAAGGGGGGCGGGATGGGCCAACCCGCTTCAGTAATTTAGGTTGAATATGCTAACTCGCTTTACTTTTGTGCGGGTTGAAGGGTTGGCCCGCAAAAAATAAAAAATAAAAAACCTTTTTAAAATGAATTAAGTCATATAATTTTTTTTAAAAAAGAAATTTTTAATTAAATACAACAAATTAATATCCATATAAAATAAAAAAATTCTTAATTACCTAATTTATCAATGTCAAACGGCCGAGGGGGTAGGAATGGCTTGCAAGTCAGTTTTTTTTTTTCACACAACACACTCAATATTTGGGTCTCTTGTTGGTCCATGCACACATGCCTTAAAGGACATTGATAAATTAGGTTATTAAGAATTTTTTTGAATTTAATAGGGATGCTATTTTGTTGTATTTAAATAAAAATTTGTATTTTTTAAAATTTTTTTTACATGACTTAATTAGGGTGGGTTAGCATATTCAACCCAAATTATTGAAGCGGGTTGTGTAACACCCTCCTAAGCACAATACCATACTAAAATCATAGTATCACACTTAGGAGTTGTTACCAATAACTATATGGACCTTATCTGATAGCAACTATTGGCCGTTCATCCATTCTCAATCAAATTCTTCTTGTTCGATCTTCGTCAAGATTCTCCTAAACTATTTGGAGATGACACGGAAACACATATAAGGTGAGAACTATATATTCTCAACAGGATATTCTAGACTATCGCACACAGTGTCATCATCTCTAGTTGCTTCTATTTATTATAAAAAGGTGATCATGCCATAACAACTATAAATTCCATTTTATAAAGTTAAAAAATATCCTTCCGAAATAGATTAATTTTATTCACATATTTGATAATTAGGAGAGTAGTTTCATAACAAAAATAAAAAGAATATAACCTATGCATATGTAGATGCATATCATATAATCATGCAAGTGCATTCATCTTTCTTGGCTTTCTTTAGCTTTCTTTAATCTTTATTGCCCTTGAATAACCTGATTTGGAAGTGAGCTCAACTCGTGACCATTGTCACACAGTATTGACTCGTAAAGGGACTCACATGCCTCTAAATTGAAGGGACTCAACTAGTCAACTACCTCCAAAGCAGAGGGACCCAATAGTTTTAGCTGCCTTCATAAAGAAGAACTCAATGTGCAACTGCCTCCAAGTGAAGGGACCTACGTTTTATCTATTTAACTACCTTCACAAGGAGGGACCTAATAACTGCCTCTAAGTGAAGGGACCTAATCTTATGTGCTCATACACTTTCCTCATTCATATGCAAATATGCATTCCCTCATGAAGACAGCATGATCATATCATCATAAAATGCTCATATGCATTCTTGTGCATGGTTATACAGCAGAATGCTACATAAACTTTTTGTACATGCTTCACGACTTTACTTTCCAATGGATAACAAACATAACAACCAGCTAGTCACAATAATTCTGATCATCATAAATAATATACCCACATAACATCAATTTGGTATGGATTCGCATAAATACTTATCCCATTGAATTTCCTATGGTTTGTGAGACTCCTAGATCATGAAATTTGCAAGCTATTCTATTTTCCCTAAATATGCCCTAAAATTCTATATTTCACTAAAATTCCATTTTAATTTATTTTAATCTCAAAATTTAATGGAATGTATCTCTATTATTATATTTTTAAACCTCTTTGGTTTCACTAAGTTTTAAGGTGTATAGCTTAAGTTATTAGAGTTTTACTCAAGGCTGTTCTATTTCAGGACGAACTTGTACACTTATTGTAACACCCTCCCAAGTACGGTACTATGCTTAAGTCATAATACCTCCTCTAGGAGTTGTTACTGTCACTTAATCGGACCTTGTTTGGCCGCAACCTTCGGTCACCTTCAATCTTACTAGTCGACTCCGCCTTGAAGGGCTTTCTTCGGAACTTCTGAGCTATCTGGAGATAACACGGAAACAAATATAGGAGTGAGAATTATGAATTCTCAATAGGGTTCTGTCACTGTCATACATAATGTCATCGTTTTCATCTCCAGTTGCTTCGGTTTATTATGAAAAAGGTGAACATATTATACAAGCTGTTTAATTTCACAGTTTGAAAACATACTTTCTGAAGCAAAGTTCATTTTATTCATACGCTTGTAATTTAGGCAAGCCAATACAAGATCAATTCATGAATTATGCTATGAACAATAACTGGAACATGTTAACTTATAATAACACCGATATACTAAAAACATAAAATCTATACACACCTTTACTTATATTCGGATTTTATGCAGAATACACATGTTTTCCTTAATCTTTCTTTACTTGTTACACATATCCCAAAGTACGATCGCCATGTCATACTCCATCAGGGTGTGATTGCCATGTCACACTCCTTAGGGATATGTCCATCCTGCCACGTCCCAGAGTATGATCGCATGTCATACTCCATCGGGATGTTATTGCCATGTCACATTCCTTAGGGTGTGGAATCATCATGCCACGTTCCAGAGTATGATTGCCATGTCATACCCCATCAGAGCGTGATCGCCATGTCACGATCCTTAGGAATATGGGACCTTTATCATATCCTTTTCGTTACCTACACTAGCTGGGTCACGCCATGCCTCATGTGAGAGGGATGCTTGCATATGCTTCATCATTTACTTTCATATATCCTTGCGTATAGAATTTCATATTCATATCATGAATATTCGTAACAGAAACTATCATAATTTCATTAATATACTTTATGTCAAACTTAAATCATTCTTACACATATGACTCTTATGAACATAACACATAAATGTTTATCACATTCATATAATACATATATTTCTGCCGGAATTTCGGCAGCATAACAGAACGTGTCCGCTTCCCTGTGAATAGTGCCAGTCCCCCAGATAGTCATTCATACAGAAAAAAAATGCAAGGTATAGATGCTCCAACAATCAAATAAAGTTTCATAACCTTGGTCTTGAATTAGTTTTCTGTCACCTCTCTTTGATTCTGCCCGTTTTTTAGAAATTAAAGCCTTAAATTCATTTTAACTCATTTGGACCTCAATTTTGGATATGTTAAAGTGTTATGTGTCTATTTTCTAACCTCTTTGGTCCTATCTAATTTTGATTTGTATAACTCAAGTTATTTCAGTTTTATCTCAGCTTGCCTTGTAGCTGGCCAGAATCACACACTTAAAAGTAAAAATTCACTAAAAATAGAAAACTGATCCAAATCATATGAAATTGGTCTTATATTAAAGTTAACAGGACAATCTTTCATTTGCAAAAAGTTCCATTCCATTTGATCTAGTAGGGCTCGAGTTATAGGCTCCGAAATCTGGCCCGGTTTGGACATAGGGCAAATTTCTTGGATCATTCAATTCCAAGTAGTATAAGGCGAGTTATACCCTGAACAACCCAGTCTGCCTAGAATCAAAGTCAAAAGCTTAGGTTGAAATTCAAAAATTCATAACTCTCTCAATACTAATCCAAAAGCCTTATATGATATATGTATGGAAAGCTCTAGATGTCTAGTTTCATATAAAAATGGTTTCATTGAATTTAATCGACGGTAGGTGGAGCCGTACACTCCGCCGTACGGACTGACGAGGGTTTTTGGTTCTCCAGCTCTTCAGCTCTTCCTATTTTCATTTTTTCTTGCTTCCAATTCGGTTTTAACCAAACAAATAGCCAATAACCAGCCATATATCATCATAATCACTTAATCAATACATCAAAAACTGAGAGAACAAACCACCACCAGCCACCCAAGTTCAGAGAATCAAGACAAGAATTGAACCCCTACCTCTTGTTATGTTGTGATTTGACTTGATTTTGGATTTTGGATGAACAAAACTTGGTTGAACTTGATAGTTTGATAGAGTTGGGTGATTGAAGAAGAGAAGGAGAGAGCCGGAGCAGAGGAGAGGAGGTGCAGAAATGGCTGAAGGAAGGAGAGGAAGTGTGTATATAAAGGCATGGAGAAAGGTTGTGATTGGTTGAGCACATATGGCTGAAATTCAGCCAAGCCTCCTCCTTTCTTGTGGCCTTGTTTGCGCCACTTTTAGGGGTTAAGTGGCTGAGTTCTCAGCCACTTAAAGTAGGGTTAATGAGTTAAATTCTATTGGTTCGGTTCCGGCAGTTTAAAATACCGTAATCTCACCAATTTCCTTCAAATCGGTAAAATAGTTTTGAAAAAATTTGTGAAGTTTTATACGTTTCTATTCTAATTATTTCTAATTCTAATCTCTCTAATCTAATATCTAATTAAATCTTAATCAACCTTTAATTAATTTCTAATTAATCTTAAGGATTCAATAAAATCGAATAAATCGATTAATAGTGTAAATTAAACGTTTTGCAAGTTGAGGGCCTTTCTGATTTTTGTTATTAATGGTTAATGGCATTTTCGTAATTATGGATAAGTCTAGAGGCATCCCATGTCATTTCACATATGGATACTTCTGTGGCTCAATCGGTCGAGGTTTAGGTTTCTATGTTTTTGCTGCGTGATTCTGCTTTGTTTAAAACCTTATTTTACTAATCCTGTTGATATAGGGACCTAAATGTCATTTTTTAAAATGTTAGGGGCAAGGCTGTAAATAATATATAAGGACTTAAAGGTCATTTTTTAAAAAGTTTAGGAGCAAAGTTGTAAATAATAAAAGTTTGCCCAAGGACATTTTCATTATTTCCTATAACGTTATATGGAGATGTTACACTTATAATTAGAAAATCACTACAAATTAATCGAAAATTTTACTGGAATGTACTAATATGGACCCTTTTTGAAACCAAACAAGCTTTACTCTAATTGAATGTGTAGAGCTTAAGTAATGAGCTCCTTAGTTGGGCTGCCTTGTTTCAGCTCGAATGGAGCATAAGTCAGGTTCATAGATTTATTAGGAGCAATCTATTCTGATTCTCAAATTTTATAAGCATGATTCCCTATGTGTTTTCTGTCTAAAAAAACTGGTTGCACTCAATTTGAAACTATATAGGGCAAGTTATGCCCTTTACATCACATATTGGTCAGGAATAGGAATATTGACTAACAGCTAAGTTCTAGAAATCATATCTCCTTCATTTCAAGTCCAATGGACCTAGAATTTATATGGTTGGATTCATCCTTAAGTCTAGTTTCATCTAAAATTAGTTTCACTCAAATTTGACCCCTATAGGATGAGATATACTGTTCGTTGTACAAACAGCTCCTAGGGTTTACTTTAGTAACTTTTTTGTTTTATTTTCATCTTGATAATTTAAGTTATCCTTCAACCTAAACCAAGTTTCTCTACCTCAAATCACTAGAAAAGAGTCATATTAATACCATACAAAACTAAATTAAAGATGATACAAGAAAACCCTTATAATACGTTAGTGTGAGTTGCAATTATCTCTCGATATCGAATCATGAAAAAAAATAAATTCTAAGTCTGAATCCTATGCCTCCTTGGAAGGCTATAGGATTGAGACATTTTCTTAAGATCAAAAATTTCGATAATGGTTTCTTGGATATTAATAAGTTAAAGGGCGATTTTTAACGAATTTTAGGAAATAGGTAATCCCTTTATTTTCAACCTACAAGTTTATAAAAACACAAGTTTTCAGAAAACTAAAACCCAAAAGTTGGATTTTTATCCTTAAGAATTTTGATTTGTTTGATATTTTTCTTGAATTCAAATGGGGGGTATTTCCTTATTTACATTTATGTTTTAAAGTTAATGGAGAATAAAATTAAAGAGGACATAAATAAGCGTATGATACCTATAGCCCCAGGTTGTGAGTCTGCTCTGAGTCTATCTTGTTAGTGCATTTTCCATAATTGTAATCGATTACAAAAGAATTGTAATCGATTACAATTGTTTGAAATAGGTTCCCAACCATTTTAGATGCTCTCGGGTTGAAATTTTCATAATTGTAATCGATTACAATTATCTGGGTCCGTGATAATCGATTACAAAAGATTTAATCAATTACCAGAGGCTTATATAATGTCCAGGGATGCTCTCTCTCCTTATTCTCGCGTTTTCTTTCTCTCTCTTCTACCTGAAACTCTCTCTTCTCTCTCTAAACTTACTTTCTTCCTCATTTTATACCTCTATATCAAATCTTCCCACTAAACCCACTTCAAAACATATATTATACACTTCAATCTACTCCAAATAATCATCAAATCTGACACTCTCTCTCTACTTCCACTATTGGTGACCATGGAGCTTGGAGGAGGACAAATTGCAGAACCTACCTCCATTCTCATTTCCATTGCTTCCTAAAGATCATTCTTAACACTTTTCCTTCTCGCTACTTGGAAATCTCGATTTTTACATAGTTTGGGGGATCTCTATGAACCCTAGGTTAGAGATAATTGGGGATTGTAAGATTTGGGAGTAATTGGTGTTAATTCCAAGTACCAATAACTACTATTGGTTTAATTTATTGTATTTGTGGTTTTAGATGACTTCAATGACTACTCTATGAGCCTCGGAGCTTTGTAGAATCGAATTCCACCTTTGGGCTTGTTAATTGTGAGTAGATAATTCATCCCTAACTTATTTTTTAGTGTATTTATTTGATATATATATATATAAATAAATTAGTATATTATAGACATATGATTTAGACCTCGGTAGCCTGTTTATTTTTACTTTACCACATGGGATAATGACTGGTTTTCTATTAAATTTTGAAAATTGTTTTTGTTTTGAAAGGTAATAAAAATGATATATTAAGGATTTCGTATGAGACTAGATTGAGAAGATTTGGTATACTCAATGGTATATGGTTTTATGTGGGATTTCTCTACACCTGAGTTATGAATGGCTATGTATAGGTTAAATGCAAGGTTTTCTGAGGAAAGGTAGTATTTTTCTTTAAAGATATGATTTTAAGTTTTATGCATGAGTATCCTTATTAAATGTTATGTATAATGGAAAGAGAAAGACTTGGGAAAGTCTAAGCCAGGATCCGTATGCTAACGGCAGTATACGTTAGCCTTAGTGCATCTCGAATTATTATTTACACAGCCACACACATAGTGTGGTGTGTGACAAAATCATGTAGCCACTCAAGAAAGTGGTGCGTGACAGATTACAAGGTCGCACGAAGAAAAGGCCACCTAAGTGTGATTCCTGACGAATTATCCTGGAATAAATAACTTTCCTTGTTTTTATGTTATATGTCAAAGACATTTTTGGAAACAAAGGATTTCTTTTATTTAACTCTATATGTTATTGTCATTCTAAATTACTATATATTGTCTTATGTGGGCTAGGGACACTCTATCTTTCACTAAGTTGCATAAACTCACTCTATTGCTTCCTTTTTCTTTTTCAGTTATAGGTGTTCAAGTAGAATCTGACCCTCCTGTCCTCACTAGTAGATATTGAATTCTTGGGTGAGCCCTTCTTAATTAAAAGGCATTATGTACTTTTGTTTTTTAAGTTTTGAGAAACCCTTAGAATGTTGTAACTCCATAGTACTATAGGCAGGGTTCGACCCTTGCTAGTTTATGATGATATTTGTGATGGAGTAATGTGTATTGACTTGGATGGAATTATAATGTGATGGAATTATAAATTTGGATGTTGAAAGGATATATAGTTATGTATATGTGCAAATATGTGGATTTACGTGATGGTTCTGATTTGAAATTATATTCTATCATGTGTGCTAGGGGGTGCATTTTGAGAATGCCTGGATTTCTAATAGATAAATGTGATTATTTAATTGTGCAAATAGAGGATCCGTATTTGGAAATTATTCTAAATACAAAGGGGACTTTGTCCAATTTTCGTGAAAATTATATGATCAAGGCTTACTAGGAGACCTTTCCCCTATGCGCCAATCACGGCCTCGGTTGGGTCATGACAAAGTTGGTATTAGAGCCTAGGTTTTCCTCTGTACTATAAAGCAAGTGTCCTTTAGTAAGATCACAATTATGCAAGTGGAAGCGCGCCTATTTTCATAGATTGTGGCACTATATGAGACCTTTAGGAATGGCATCTTTGTCTATACTCCATTAAATAGTATCTATTCCTAATTCTAGTTATATTCTTTTTGTCTTCTCTTCCGCTTCAATTGTTCATTCCGTTAGGTGAACATGTTCTTTCTCGCGCATATGGGAGCAATGAAATGCGAGGCTTCCAATGTACAATCTAAATGGAACACACGCTTGTGAGGCAAGGGGGGCTGAGTTAAGGTAGGTATGGATGTTATGGTAAAATGGATCAGCTAAGCTGGAAGGCCACTTGGGCAAAGGATGTGAGCTGGGTATCCAGCACCCAGTGTGGGGATGTTGTTGATATAGAAAGGAACAAGAGGTTCTGCTAAGTTCTTACATGCCAGGTAGGTTCGACATAGAAGGGTTAGATAAAATATGAGAATGAGGAGAACCCCCTCTGATTATAAAGGTTAATATGCTGGCTTGTGATACGGGTAAATTCTTGGAAGGGTATCTCATCCTTGAATAATAAGAATATGATTCAATGGAATGTGGTAGCAGAAGATGATTGATGGATTAACAACAACTAATGCTATGTTAGCAGGGCTCACGGTTGTGGTTCTGGTGATTTTATAGAGAACACTGAGGGTTTGATAGGTTAGAGGTATTAGTTAAGAGATAGGAAGTTGGCTTGCTTCAATAGCTGCAGGATTTGCAGAGATTATCCAACCTTGAATCAGAGAGGTCTTGGCACAGGGAAGTTCCTAAGGGCACGATAAGAAGGTAAGGTAAAAGTTGAAGTTTAATCCTTAATGGTTACCCCAAAGTTTGAAATCTCTTGACAGAGCTTTGAGAGATACCTCAGATGTAGGAGTGATAATAGGTTGACAGTGAAATCGGAATGTCTTGGGAGATTAGATGATGACTTCCCCAAAATCACATTAATTAGGGGTGCATGGAAAGCAAAGGTAAGAAGTTACTTTATTTGCACAACTTAGTAGAATTAGAGCAGTGGGAAGGTGCAAGATGCTGGGAAGCACAATCACCCACTACCTCAACTAGTCTCAATTACTATCCTCAATCAGGTCACATTTCAAAATTCAATGAATTAGTGAAATCACCATTTAGCTTGTCAAATAGATACACCCTAATCCCTCATGGCCGCATGAACAATCTGGTACACACATGAACTGCTCCATTTGTTGGCTATTCTGGTTGTGGTATGATTTGGGCCCTCAGAGATTATTGTAACCTTGTAGCTAATGGAGTCACTAAATTCTCTTCAACCATGGCCAATATCAACTTATGTTAAGTTTTCCTAGACAGATCATGTCGAAATAATGGATACCTTGGTGCTAAACTATATGAAGGCTACCAGGTCTTTAGAGGCAACACAAACTATATGCAAGAAGTATTTGGTGGAACATCTCCCAGCATAAGTTATTTTTGTAAGGTGCATTGGAGTGTTTTGAATGGTGATAATCCTACTTATAATGAGGTTCACTGAATGAGTATCTTGATGAAAGAGAGAAGGTTAATAGGTCAGAGGTGATAGTTAAAATGTAAAGTGAGAGTAAAGCATGAGTTGAAGAAATGTTGAGGCTTGGGATCATTGACTAATACAAGATCCAAGGGTTGTGAAATTGAGTCTTATAAATTGCATCAGATAGAGGAGTAGTATTACGTTTTGGTGGCTAAGCTAGAGTTCCCTAGAGATTTGATTATCATTCCTTTTGGAAATAGATTTATTAGTGGTGCGAGGAAAGGGAAACTAACGAAGACAGCTAAATTAATTGCTCAACTTTGTGGGGCTGAGGCAAGAGCAAGTCATTCTAGGTTTAATCTTTTGAGAGGGGGGAAGAATGCTAAGAGGACCAACTTACAACTAGTAAGGATCTTTACGGTTAGAAGAGGACCGTGTTAACTAAGATAAGTGATTCTTATAGTCTGACTTTGGATAATGCCATTGGTAATGGCTTCGATGTAGTGTTGTCAAGCTCAAGATGGCATAGGTCACATGAAGACAAGGAGATGTGTGAGCAACATGGATGAAAAGACAAATGTTTAAAGTTTAAATGAGGAATTCTTGCTTCAAGTAACAAAAAGGAATTTCAAGCCCACTTGGGCCTAATAAGAAGGAAGAAGAGGATGAGATAAGTCCAAATATGATGGTAACAGGGGATACTCCAACTAGAAATAGGGTTTAACAAGCTTAAACATTTCTCTTAGGAATGCTTGCACATTTCGAAGAAGGAAAAAAGTAAAATATAGGATGGAAGGATCTTGTAGATAACAACTATTTACGGTTGCTTTCTTACTCAACATGAGTTAAGTTACAAATATGCTAGAGAATGTCACATATAATGCAAATAAAAGAAACTATTAGTGGTACTAAGGGTTAAGGTTTTGTTAGATTGCGAGGTGGCCATGGACTGTAGTTTAGCTGGATAAAATTAAAGTTAGTAAAGGAAAATCTTATCTTGAGTTAAAAAAAAAGAAGGATTCTTTTAGAATGATATACGGCCCCGAATATGGAGACTGAGAAGTTAAAGATATGCATTTGTGAAAGATTGTACTCCCAAAATACTACAATGATTTTGGGATTGTCAAGGAGCCGGTCATATGAAGAGAATGGAAAGAAGTTGAAAAGAACAACCTTGTATACATCAAGGAGAATGGTCCACTAATAGGCAGAGAGTCGCCTGTAAGGGATGTAATGATGTTTGGAAAGAAAGATAACTTAGCCTTAGATATTTTGATCATTTTGAAATCATAGATGGGTGAAGGAGCTTCATTTCCATGCGATGGTCTCCACGAAAGTGATTCCGAGAATCACATAGGAAGGAGACAACCTAGGAAGCCAAGGGATACCATGCAAGTCAAGCATCTATATCTATCAAAATCTTATGGCATGGGTACCTTTTGTTTGTTTAAGAATTCAGGGACGAATTCTTTTGCGGGGGGAAGAATATTATACCCCAGCGTGAGTTGCAATTATCTGTCGATATCGGATCCTAAAAAAAGATAATTCTAAGTGTGAACCCTATGCCTCCTTAAAGGGCAATTTTTAACGAATTTTAGGGAATGGGTAACCTCTTCGTTTTCAACCCACAAGTTTATAAAAACGCAAGTTTTCGGAGAATTATACTAAAACCAAAAGTTGGATTTTTATCCTTAAGGATTTTGATTTGTTTGATATTTTTCTTGAATCCAAATGTGTGATATTTCCTTATTTACATTTATGTTTTAAAGATAATAGGGGGTATACCCATGTCCCTAGGTTGTGAGTTTGCTCTGAGTCTGTCCTGTCAGTGTATTTTCCATAATTGTAATTGATTACAAAAGAATTATGTTTTGGGTTGAAGTATATGAGCTCAACTTGGCCCAATAGCTAAGCCCAATTATAGGTTGGATTCATCACTATTCGATGTTGATCTCAGATCCACGTACGAGTTATGGCCCAAATCCGGATTAAGGCCCAACTCCGGATAAAGTGTAACGGTCCTCTAACATTGTGGAGCGGTACTCACATTGCGTGTTGCCAATAAACTCGGACTCATCCATTAACCCCAAGCTAATGGATGTCCAGAGATATCGCCTATGATGGCAGAACCAGATCCCCATCTTCTCAACTACCTACACGTATATATATGAGTCCAATTGTGGACCTCAGGTACTTTTTCTTTCCTACCTTTCATACACTTACCTGCACTCACTGACTTGAGCGTCGGAGTCCTTGCAAGTACCCTCACCACCGTGGACTTCATCTTCATCAACTTGCTAATCATATGAAGAGCAGTTTGAGACCCAATCATAAGTTCAGATTGCCTTCAGGTAGCCTACCTCCAAACATCGACGTCGTCTGTGGGAAACTCAAATGCTCCTTACCATCATACCACGGCAGAAATCATACCAAAGTCTTCACACCCAAGACAGGAAAACATGGTGGCACATGACCCCGCGAGTAACCACCAACTACTCGTGGATGGCAGAGCAACTTCCGATTCAACTTCGGATGTCGGAGACTGCCACTGCAAGCAGACTCAATGGCTCACCGTTCTCTCATCCGAGCCGCGGGAAACATGGTTGCCTCTAGGGTGGAAATCCGCCCTTAGGCTAACACTAACCTGCTCTGCAAGATGTTAACCCTAATGTAGGAGCAAGCCACCCGCATTCAAAAGTTGGAACAGAATTTGGATCGTATGAAAGAAGTTGATTGAAAATGACGTCGGGAACGGCATTGACCCATGATAAGAGCCCAGAGCATTATGGAGGTCGAAGCTCGAGAGAACGTAGCCGCAGCACCGAACGCCAATATTGTAGGAACTCACCACATCGGAGTGTTGCCAATAGTCATAGGAAACCTCAGGTGGAAAATGTCTGGCATCATCTTAAACACTCCGAATCCAGACCTCTACTTGGATACGCAGATAGGCGCGCAAGGCATGGCTCGGAGCGTTACAAGGACCCTAAGGATAGTGACAGGACGCCATTCTCCGACTTCATTATGGGAACTCAGCCACCTAAAGGTTTCAAGCCCCTTTCCGACATGGAGCCCTATGATGGGAGTACTGAACTGCAGGAGCATATGGATGCTTTCAAGTTAAGGATGGCGCTAGCCGGAGTCTCGAATCCTATTAGATGCTGAGCATTCCTGATTATTCTGAAAAAAGCTACACTCAAATGGTTTAACTCTCTCCCGCCCAGGTCGATCAATTGATTCTTCGACCTTGTTTCGTTATTCTTGGCCACTTCACTACTACGAAGTTCAAACCTAAGCTAGTCTCTAGCTTCCTCGGCTTACATCAATGGCAAAACAAGTCGCTTCAAGATTTCCTTAAATGATATAATGCCGAAACTTTGCTCGTTAATGAAGTGCAGACTCAAGCGGTGATTTTGTCATTGCTAAATGGAGTACTACCTGGGCCATTTAAAACTTCCTTGTCAAAAAGGCCAGCATAATTCCCAGAAGAAATATAGATGTGAGCTGAGAAGTATATCTTGAGGAAACAGAGAAAGCCACAGCCAACCCCAAGAAGGCACCAATCCAACAAGAAAGCCGGAGGCCAAGATGAACACCCAAGGAAGGATATACGTTCAAAGGCCGGTAAATACAACGAGTATATCCCTATTCGAGCTACTCCGAGAAGTCGGTTAGATCGAAAGGTTTCCCAAGCCAAAAATTCTCAAAATAAGGCCAACACGAACAAGTCCTTGTTTTGCGAATACCACAACAACTTCGGGCACAGAATTGAGGATTGCTACGACCTCTGAGATACCGCAGAACAACTGATAAAGGAAGTTAAATTGGCCAAGTACGTGGCTTCCCAAAGAAGTCCACGAAGAAGACGAGCACCCGATCAGGGGGATGAAGAAAGGCGAAATTGGAGGATCCAAAGAATCTCGGAACTAGAAGGAAATCAAGGTAATGACAAAGAACAATAGATTACCAGGATTATCAACGTCATCACCGGAGGTTTTGGGAGTGGCGGAATGACGACGTCATCCTGAAAAAAGCGTTTGCAAGAGATCCTCAACGTATCTTCAGGGAAGATAAAAAAGCCAGTGATGACATTACAGTTAACACCAGAGATTGTCTTCTCTAGCTCCAGCTTGGAAGGCATGATTCCTGAACATGACGACCTTATGGTGATTTCTGCTGCAATAGTCAATGCCGAAGTAAAAAGAGTATTTGTTGACCAACGGAGCTCAGCAGATATTTTATTTCGAGATGCTTCTAATAAGCTCAGGTTAAATAACGCTGACCTCCAAACACACAAGGAAGAGTTGATCAGCTTTTTTGGGGAGAAAGTCCACCTTAGGGATTCATCACCCTCCACCTAACCCTGGGGTCTCCACCGAAAACCTGGACCATTAAAGTCAATTTCCTAGTTGTCGACTTGCCTCGATGCATAGCGTTATACTACGAGGCCAACATTAAACAAGATAGGCACTGTTATCTCGATGGCATCCCTAATAATAAAGTTTTTTACTGACAAAGGAGAAATTGCCACTGTAAAGGCACATCAAGTTACAGCTCGACAATGCTACAACGCTAGCCTCGAAATTCAAAGGCTGCAGAAGGAGGTGTCCCAGGGCAATGCCCGACCCCCCAATCCTTCAAAGGTCATGATTGTAGACCTAGATACAAGGAAAGTTGAAGGAGGAAGACCAGAGCCGGATGGTGAATTAGAAAAAATACAAATCGGTAATGAAATTGGGCAAACAACTTAGATCAACAAAAACCTCCCGACCATGTTAAAACAAAGACTAGTCACCTTTCTAAAGTCCAATGCATATTTGTTCGCTTGGATTGCGGCCGCTATGCCCGGAATCAACCCGGAGTTTATGTCCCACTGACTCTCCCTTTTCCCCGATTCAAAATTGGTAGCTCAAAGGAGAAGAAGAATGAGCCCAGATAGAGCCCTCAAGGTCCAAGAGCAAGTCCAAAGTCTCCTGGATGTTGGGTTCATACGTGAGGTCATCTATCTGACGTGGTTATTTAACGTCATGATGGTCAAAAAGTCCAGTGGAAAATAGCGAATGTGCATCGATTACACCAACTTAAGCAAAGCCTGCCATATACCTTACCAAGGATTGACAAGATAGTAGATGCTACTGCTGGTTTCCAATTGCTCACCTTCATGGACGCCTACTTGAGATATAACTAAATCCCGATATGTCATTTCCATGAAGAAAAAGCAGCATTCATAACTCCAATGGCTAACTATTGTTACAAGGTCATGCCGTTTGGTTTGAAGAATGTGGGAGCCACATACCAAAGGCTTATGAACAAGGTATTCATAGAGCTGATCGGAGATTTGATGGAGGTTTACATCAATGACATGTTAATCAAGACAAGGGAAGAAAGAAGTCTCTTATCCGACCTTGAGGTCTATTTAGTCGCCTCCAATAGCATAACATGAGGCTAAACCCGCATAAGTGTGCGTTTGTTGTAGAAGCCAAAAAATTCCTAGGATTCATGCTCACACATCGGGGCATAGAAGCAAACCCCGACAAGTGCCGAGCAATACTTAAAATGAAAGGTTCGATGATAGTGAAAGAAGTACAATGTCTCACGGGAAGAATTGCCTCGCTCTTGAGATTCATGGTCAGAAATCGCTGGAAAGCCATTCCCTTTTTTTCTCTCCTAAAAAAGGGGAATACCTTTGAGTGGACACCGGAGTGTGAAGCTACGTTTTTCGACTTCAGGGCGTATCTCTCTCGCCCTCCAATACTAAGCAAGCTGGAAGTTGAGAAACCCTTGTTCTTGTATTTGTCAGTTAGCAGCACTGCCATAGCCGGGGCACTGGTCCAGGAAGATTCCTGACAATAGCACCCCGTATACTTCATCAAGAAAGTACTACAAGGCCCCAAGATTAGATTTCGAAAAATTGAGAATGTCACCTTGGCCTTAGTTGTAGTAGCACAAAGGCTCCGCCAATATTTTCAAGCTCATATGATCGTCATCCAAACCGACTAGCTAATCCGGCAAATTCTCCAAAAATCAGACTTGGCGAGCAGGATGGTATCATGGTCCGTAGAACTTTCAGAGTTCGACATCCAGTATGCACTAGCAGATTTCTTAGCCGAGATGGTGGACAATATGATTATCCCAGAACTGGGATGGACATTACATGTGGACAGAGCTTCCAGCTCTAAGGGAAGCGGAGTCGGAGCAATACTTGAAAAAGAAGGCGAGATAATCATTGAGCTTTCTATAAAGTTTGACTTCCCGGTCTCAAATAACTAGGCCGAATACGAAGCCCTCATAGATGGCTTGAAGTTAGCTAAAGACGTCGAGGTATCCTGACTTTTGATATGCAACAACTCTTAAATCGTGACCTCCCAAGTAATCGGGACATACCAAGCTAAAGATGTTTTGCTGCAAAAATATCTTCTGAAAGTAAGTGAGCTCGTAAAGGAGTTCTCGGGCATAGATTTCCGACATGCTCCTAGAGAAAAGAACATTAGGGCCGACATCCTCTCTAAGCTGGCAAGCACTAAGCTTGGAACAAACAACTAAAACTTGATTCAAGAGACTTTGAAGCTCCCTTCGATAATGGAACCTCTTTCGTCCTTATCTGTTGATGGAGTTTCAAACTGGATGACTCCGATTGTTCAATACCTACAGAATGGTACCCGACCAAAAGATCATGTGAACGTAAAAAGGCTACTGAGAACGGCCTCTTACTAAACTATCATCAATGAATAATTATTCAGAAGAGGACTATCCCAACCACTGCTAAAGTGAATAGGACCAGATCGGATTCCCTCTATTCTTGAGGAAGTCCATGAAGGTTCTTGTGGTCACCACCTCAGAGGAAAGTCTCTCACATTGAAAATATTGCGAGCTGGATTTTATTGGCCTTCAATGATCAAAGACTCAGTCGAGTATGCAAGGAAATGCTCCAACTGCCAAAAACATGCCACTTTTCACCTCGCCCCTTCCGACGAACTAACCTTGATCATGTCCCCTTGGCTTTTCAACAAGTGGTGACTCGACTTCCAAGGTCTCTTTCCACTCACCTCGGGACAAGTGAAGTACCTAATTGTGGCAATAGACTATTTTACTAAGTGGATAGAGGCAGGGCTGTTCTCCATCATTATTGCCGCCCAAGCTCAGAATTTCGTATGGAAGAACATTTTCACCTACTTTGGAACACCTCATTTCATAGTCATTGATAACGGAACCCAGTTTATAGATCAAAAGTTTCGAGGATTCTTCACAAGCTACAAGGTCAAACATCATTTCACTTCGGTCGAGTACCCACAAGCAAACGGTCAAGCCGAAGCTACCAACAAAGTCATATTACAAGGGTTGAAGAAGAAACTCAATGAGGCAAAGGGGGCATGGGCCGATGAGCTCGGGAGCATTCTATGTTCTTACCAAGAGAAACTCCTTTTAAGTTGACTTACGGGGTCAACATAATGATATTGATTGAAGTTGAAGAGTTCAGCCTACATGTCATGTTCCAACCTACATGCTAGCAAGCACGGGAGGAATTCGACCTGTCTAAGGAAGCAAGGGAAATGGCTCATCTACAGGAGAAGGCATTGCAATATCGGATCTCCCAAAGATACAATGCCAAAGTAATTCCTCAAACATTCAACAAAGGTGAATTGGTTCTCTGATGTGCTGACATCACAAAACCTCCCATGGGCAACGGGAAATTAGTTGCAAATTGGGAAGGCCCATATAGAGTTATTGGCATCTTAGGAAAGGGGGCATACAAACTCTCTACACTATCAGGCATAGAAATTCCAAGGTCATGGAACTCCTCCAATTTTTGGAAAATTTTCATCTAAGTGTAAATCACGTGAAAGAGCCGTACTCTTTTTCCTACCTTGGGTTTTGTCCCATTGGGTTTTCCCAAGGAGGTTTTAATGAGGCGGAATTCTATGGGTTGAGCAGTATTTACTAAATTCTTCTTAGTTTCCTGCTTTTATATATTATCTTTGCTCTGCTCTTATATATTATCTTTGATACTATTTTATCCAATTTTACATTCATTATATTGATTGTTCGTCATCACTTTCACCTTTTTATTCCTCGTTACACTAACTATAGTTATTATTCGCATTTAATGCTCTCAACTCGCTTTAACTCTACTAAGGGATTGATCACCCCTTAGTTGAGAAAAATGAATCCTAGTCTAACAACTCGAATCTTCAAGTGCGGTTAGACAAGTATCTTAGGATCGTACAAGTAATAAAGTGATAAGTAAAGTATCGTTCCCACGAGGATAGATCAAATACCGAAATAGTCTAAAGGAATAACTATTTGGACAGAATGGAATTACTGATGAGGAAATTAAAATTTAAATAAAATAAAATAAATAAGAAAAATACTAATGCAAAAAATTCTAATAATATGGATAAATGCAATGGGATGGATGCTAGGGCCAATTAATTTCACCTATTGCAGACACATTTACTATGAATTTCTATTAATCTGTTCCTATCCTAATTGACTCACGGTCGGTTCCCCTTAATCTATTCCTAGCCTCCCTCGAGGTCAAGCAATACTCTTTATCCTAAACTGATTGCCTAATCTCTTAGCACAAACTAATCTAGGGAAAGGTTGAAGCTCTATGGGTTCCTATGTTGACCGCACGAACCGCATTTGTCTATCTCTAGTTTTCGCTCAGTTCACGGTGTTTATGTTAAGAGGCTCTATTCACAAACCCTCTCTCGAGTTAAAAGCACTAAGAACAAACAAAAACACTAAGCAATAGAGATAGAAAACAAGATTAACATTAATTCATGAGTAAACTTGTCATACAAAAATGGTCCATTAACGCCCTAGCAAAAGAAAACTAGTTCATAACTGAAGAAAAGAAAACAATGAAAGAGTATGAAGATGAGAAGATAGAAGAAACAAAAGCCATAAAGATTTCTGGCGAGAGACAAAAGATTCAAAAGAATGTGGATCTCTCTGTGTTGAACTTGAGCTCTGGAATCCTTGAATCTTCGCCTTCAATCTCTCTGGAAAAGGTCTTCTGTCTTTGAAAGGGTGTGTGAGTGTCTAGGGATCCCTTTTGTGATATGTGTGAACCCTTTTTATAGTGCGTATGTCCCTCTTTTAACTCTCAGCTCGAATGGATAATCTGCTGCAAACGGGCTTGAGCTATAGTGCAAGGGGTTGCGCTGTAGCGCAAGCCTCAATTGTTGGCTCATTTGCGAAATCCGGTGGCACGCTATAGCGCGCTGGGTCGCGCTATAGCGCAACATGAAACCTTGGAAATTTGACAAAATGAGAGCGCGCTATAGCGCGCTGGGTTGCCCTATAGCGCAACATGAATGTGGCAATTTTCTTCTTTATCTTGACAATGCTTGTTTGTGGCCTTCAGCTTGCGCTTATTATAAGCGCAAGTCTTTGAGTCTGAATTCATGACTTGCCTTCTTCCAACTTCTTTTGGGCCCACTTGTATCTATAATAAATCAAATAAACCTAAAATAAGTATCCAAAAGATAAGAAAATAATAGAAAATAAGAATACCACCTAATCTAAACTACTTAACTAAAATAAAACAAAATAGCGACAAAGCTAAACAACTACGTTCTAAATTAAATAAAAAACTAGCTAAAAATATAACTCACCAAAGGGAGTTATCACAACCCCCAACTTAAGTATTAGCTTGTCCCCAAGCAAAACTCAAAATAAAGACTCAAAACAGAAAAACAAAAGACTCAACCAAAAAAACACTTAAAACAAAATGACTTACTAGACAAAATAGTCAAGATAGAAGCTGCTGTCTATGGGATTCCTCATCACTGCTCCATAACTTAACTCAAAAGTTACCAAAGATCGAAGTCTAAGTACTAAGACCATCTAATTGTGCAATTACATTGTCAAAAGAATGGATCAAGTGTGTGTGTGTGTATAAGCGAAAAGCGACAAAGAATTGACTCACCCTATGCTTATGCCATATTTAAGAAAAGACAAAAACATCACACTATCCACAATCCTTTCTCTCTATTTCTACATGAATGTCACTTAGCCAAAGATCAACAGGACTTATCCTAGCTTGTAACGGTAGGCCAAGGTAAGGGGTATGATGGAATAGTCATTTAAGCTCAATTAATCCCCTCAACTTAAGGAACCTTCACCCCTAATTCATTTTCCTTGGGGTACCCCCAACTTAGTTGCTTGGCAACCATGATGCTTTTCTTGTTGAACCTTGGCATTATATTTTCCTTGTATTGCCAATTTTTCTTTCTTCTTTTTCTTTCTTTTTTTTTTTTTATTACTCCTTCATTCTTTCACCCTTTTTCTCCTTCTTTCTTTTTTTTTTTTTTTCATTTTTTCTCATATTTTCTTACTCCACCTTTTGATTTTAGCAAGCATGAAGTTGTGGTAGTGGAGATATTACCCTATTCAAATAAATTTAGAAGCTAAGGCTTGAGGGTAAACCATGGGATCAAAAAGGGGAAAGAGAGGAAGGGCATTAGGCTTATAACGTGTGGTTCAATCCAAGAATAGGCTTTAAGGCTCAAATAAGGTGACTAAGGATCAATGACCAAGGGTGGGCAATGAGGCTCAATTATGGCTACCAAACATGGCCTAAATCACTTCTAAGGCTAAGATTCACTCACATATATTTCAAGAGAGATTCACATGAATAAAAATGCATGTCTCAACCTAAATAAAGCATAAAAGCATAAAGATCACCTATCCTAAGTTGCTAACTCTTATCAAAGTGGAAGAAAATGATCCTTCTCAATTCAATAGTAAAAGCACAAAAAGATTTTCAAGACTTAAATCCGAATCCAAAGTTACTTAAATGTTAACAAACAGAGCAATATTTCATATCACAGGCACAGACAGCAGCAACCAATTTTTTTTTTTAGAAGAAAATTGAAATTAAAAAAAAAACTAACAACCTAATCAACAAAACTAACAAAAGGAAATAGAAATAAATAAGAAAGTGCAATAATGGATTTTCCCAACCCCCAACTTAAAATTATGCATTGTCCCCAATGCATGAAAACAAAATTAAGAGGGAAAGGAAAAGAAAGTTACTCCCCAACGCATGTATCTCTGTTGCATGCCCCATGTGGCTTCTTCCTCTAATGCATTTCCTAATTGCTCCAATAAACCTGACAAAACAAAATAAACAAAATTAAATAAATTAAATTTAATCAAAACTAAAATTTTACCTAAGTAAATAACAACAAAAACAAAAAAAGGTCCTACATAAGAAAAACTAAAATTAAAGAAAGGTTAGAAAAGTTGGGTTGTCTCCCAACAAGCACTTTGGTTTAATGTCCCTAAGTTAGACATGGTCTTGTCACTTAAGGTGGTTCCTTCCTCTTCTTCATTGGTGCTTTGTCACCAAGATGGTGGTTCTTCTTCCCAAAAACCAATGAGATAGAATTAGGCTCAAATGGCAAGTAGAGAGCTTCTGGTGACTTCTCAAGTGGCTTAAGATCATCATCCCCCATCCTTTTCTCTTTCTTCTTTGTTTAGCTCTTCGTTAATGGAGGCTCCTAAGGAGGTTTGGCATGTGATGCGGGGACTGAAGTACTCAAGTTAGCTTCCACTACATCCACTTTATAGTATTGAGCTATCTTTGTTGTAGAGTCCATTGCTTGGAACACCTTGAACTTCACTTTATTGTTCTGAAATCTCAGAGTTAGCTCCCCCTCTTCTACATCTATCAGGGCTCTGCCGGTGGCCAAGAATGGACGCCCAAGAATTAGAGAGAGATTGACATCGTCCTCCATATCAAGAATCAAAAAATCAGTGGGAACAAAGAAACGATCCACCTTCACCAAAATATCTTCAATAATAACATAGGGAAGTTTGATAGATTTATCAGCCAACTGTAGAGATACCCTTGTAGGTTTCACTTCAGTAATGCCCAATCTATGCACACCTCAAATCACCAATGGTGCATGGAATAGTGAAGCTCCCAGGGTCCTTCAACTTAGGTGGCAGTTTCCTCTGAATGATTGCCGAACACTCCTCAGTGAGTGGTACAGTCTCATCAGCATCCAATTTCCTTTTCTTAGAGAGTAGCTCCTTCATAAACTTAGCATAGTTTGGCATTCACTCCAATGCCTCAGCAAACGGAATATTGATGTGGAGCTTTTTAAGCACATCAAGAACCTTAAGAAATTGCTGCCCTTCTGGCTCCTTCTTTTGTTGCTTCACTCTCTGAGGATAAGGAATGGGAGGTTCATAAGCAGGAGGTGCCACATATCCTTTCTCCTCAGGTAGTGTCATGTTGGAATCTTTAGCAAGCTTTTCTTCTACCCTTACTGCTCCCTTTTCAGATTCAGCCAATTCTTTACCACTTCTCAATATGATTGCATTCACATACTCCTTTGGATTTTCAGTGGTATTGCTAGGTAAAGAACCTAGTGGCATCTCAGTTAACTGCTTGGAAATTTGCCCCACTTGATGCTCTAAGTTTTTGATTGCAGCATCATGAGCTCTAAATTGAGGCTCTGTTCTCTCCATAAAAGCTTCAGTCTTCTGCACAAAAGACATATGACTCCTCATGAATTGCTGAAACATGTCTTCCAAGTTAGGCTTCTTCTCTTGTGGAGGTTGATTAAACTGTTGCCCAGGAACATAGGTGTTGGAGTAGAAGTTGTGCTTCTGGGCATTCATGTAGTTAACCTGCTCATCATTGAAGGAGGCTGTAGTGCACTCTCCATTCGGATGGTTCCCGTGGCAAAAATCACAACGCATGACATGTGTTGGTGAAGTGGTGCTGAGCAATCCCAATTGCTTCTGAATGGCTACATTTTGGATAGAAAGGGCTTGCATCTGGGCCAAGAGGGCAATGGTAGTGTCAACTTCCAGAACTCCCCTTTTCTGGGTTCTCTTACTAGGCCTCTGGTAATTGTTGCTAGCCATTGTTTCGAATAGCTCCCATGATTGTTCTGGTGTCTTATTATTCAGAGAGCCGCCAGCTGCTGTATCAACCATGATTTGGGTGGACATGAGGAGACCATTGTAGAATGTTTGGATTTGCATCCAGAACGGGATGCCATGTTGTGGGCACTTAGCCAGCAACTCCTCATACTTCTCCCATGATTCATAAAAAGATTCACCATCTGCTTGGGTGAAGAAGGTGATGTCATTCCTCATCTTGGTAGACTTGGCAGGAGGAAAGTACTTCTCCAAGAATTTTTTGGTCACCATATCCCAAGTAGTGAGTGTCCCCTGTGGTAGAGACTTCAACCAGGCTCTAGCCTTATCCCTCAATGAGAAGTGAAACAATCTCAGCCGAATAGCATCATCCGTGGCACCATTAATTTTTATGGTGTCACAGATCTCCAAAAAGTTGCTGAGATGCTCATTAGGATCTTCATTGGGTAGTCCAGCAAATTGGCAATTTTGTTGCACGAACTGAATGAGTGACGTCTTCAGCTCAAAGTTGTTTGCTTGGAAGGGTGGTCTCACAATGCTGGATGAGCACCCTTGAAAAGTGGGTGCCAAGTAATCTTTCATGGCCATGTCATTTTGCTCGTTTTCATCTGCCATGGTAGCTTTAAAGTCTCTTTTCATTGCTCTTCGTTCTCTTACAGGTAGCGCATAAACGCCGATCTACGGATCAAAGAATAAATCTCTGTGAATTGGCTTTCTGATAAGCTGCAAAATAAAACACAAGAACAAATAAAAGTAGGAATAAAATAAAATAAAACAACAGCTAAATAAAATAAATAACAAAAGAAAAAGAAAGAAAAATTAAACAAAAGGAAAAATAAATAATAAAAAAATAAACAAGACAAAAACAAATATAAAATAAAATAAAAATAAAAAAATCCAATCTTATCCCGTCAACTAAGAATGATATTGATACTATCAGATGCGCTAAAAACTTAGTGCGGCTCGGCAGAAGTATACCGGATCGTATAAGTAATAAAGTGATAAGTAAAGTATCGTTCCCACGAGGATAGATCAAATACCGAAATAGTCTAAAGGAATAACTATTTGGACAGAATGGAATTACTGATGAGGAAATTAAAATTTAAATAAAATAAAATAAATAAGAAAAATAATAATGCAAAAAATTCTAATAATATGGATAAATGCAATGGGATGAATGCTAGGGCCAATTAATTTCACCTATTGCAGACACATTTACTATGAATTTCTGTTAATCTGTTCCTATCCTAATTGACTTACGGTCAATTCCCCTTAATCTATTCCTAGCCTCCCTCGAGGTCAAGCAATACTCTTTATCCTAAACTGATTGCCTAATCTCTTAGCACAAACTAATCTAGGCAAAGGTTGAAGCTCTATGGGTTCCTATGTTGATCGCACGAACGACGTTTGTCTATCTCTAGTTTTCGCTCAGTTCATGGTGTTTATGTTAAGAGGCTCTATTCACAAACCCTCTCTCGAGTTATTGTAAATCCCCAAATCAATTAATTGGTGATCAAGCAGTTAAAAGCATTAAGAACAATCAAAAACACTAAGCAATAGAGATAGAAAACAAGATTAACATTAATTCATGAGTAAACTTATCATACAAAAAGGGTCTATTAACGCCCTAGCAAAAGAAAACTAGTTCATAACTGAAGAAAAGAAATCAATGAAAGAGTATGAAGATGAGAAGATAGAAGAAACAAAAGCCATAAAGATTTCTGGCAAGAGACAAAAGATTCGGAAGAATGTGGATCTTTCCGTGTTGAACTTGAGCTCTGGAATCCTTGAATCTTCGCCTTCAATCTCTCTGGAAAAGGTCTTCTGTCTTCGGAAGGGTGTGTGAGTGTCTAGGGATCCCTTTTGTGATATGTGTGAACCCTTTTTATAGTGCGTATGTCCCTCTTTTAACTCTCAGCTCGCATGGATAATCTGTTGCAAACGGGCTTGCACTATAGCGCAAGGGGTTGCGCTGTAGCGCAAGCCTCAATTCTTGGCTCATTTGCGAAATCTAGTGACGCGCTATAGCGTTACTGGAGTTGCGCTATAGCGCAACATGAAACCTTGGAAATTTGACAAAACGAGAGCGCGCTATAGCGCGTTGGGTTGCCCTATAGCGCAACATGAATGTGGCAATTTTCTTCTTTATGCGGCAATGCGCTATAGTGCACTGGCTTGCGCTATAGCACAAGGTGCTGAGTCTGAATTCATGACTTGGCTTCTTCCAATTTCTTTTGGGCCCACTTGTATCTATAATAAATCAAATAAACCTAAAATAAGTATCCAAAAGATAAGACAATAATAGAAAATAAGAATATCACCTAATCTAAACTACTTAACTAAAATAAAACAAAATAGCAACAAAGCTAAACAACTACGTTCTAAATTAAATAAAAAACTAGCTAAAAATATAACTCACCAAAGGGAGTTATCAGATACATGAGCTCAAAGTCCCGAAGTAAACAAATTTGGACACACACAAAAAATTCGATGTCATACCTCGGGTCAATCATGCCTTTGGCGGTAACTTAAGCGAATGAAAGAAACTCTTAAGTTCTAGTCTACAAGGAAATCCAACTCGGATAACTTCTAGTTAAGTAAAACAATAAGGTGCCGCCAATATTCCCTTCAAGTTGTAACTTAGGCGAAAAATAGGCGCATCAATTAGCTCAATTGGCAACAAATAAAACTATAAAATTACGAGATATTTCATTACAAGACCTCGGATACCGGGAAAATATTCATTACAAAAAAGCCCACGATATGGCAAACTAAAATAAAAATTACAAGCTTATCAAGGGTCTAACATTGGATTTGCCGGATCAGCTTCGGGGTCCTCAGTGTGTAACACCCTCCCAAGCACAATACTATGCTTAAGTCATAGTACTATACCCTGGAGCTGTTACTGTTTCCTGAGTGGACCTCGTCTGACAGCAACTTCAGCCGTCTTTGGAAACTTCTAAAATCATCTGGAGACAACATGGAAATAGGAGTGAGAATTATAAAATTCTCAGTAGGATTCTCTAATCTTCATACATAGTGATATCATATTCGTCTCCAGTTTGCTTCGGTTTATTTTGAAAAGGATAACATGCTGCACAAACTGTTTAATTTTACATTTCGAAAAGTGTCTTATCCGAAGCAAAGTTCATTTTAATTATACCCTTAGCATTTGGGAGACCCAAAAATTTCATTCAAATATAGCACCATGAATAATAACTGTAGCATATTAAAACACATCTAACATCAATATGCTAGGAATATAACATCTACACATAAACTTACTCGTACTTAAAATTCATGCCTATACATGAAACTTGCTTTTCGTTCTTCATCTTTCTTTTTATCATAAAATCTATACATGCCATATTCCAGAGTATGATCGCCATGTCATACCCCATCAGAGCGTGATCGCCATGTCACGTCCTTAGGAATATGGGACCTTCATTCGGTACTTACACTAGCTGGGTCATGCCATGCCTCATGTAAGTTCTGTGCTTGCATCTACTTTAATCTTTAGTCTTTAGTATTTACTTGGCACACCTAGGCGTTATGTATTGCCGTCCCTAGGGTGCTTTTACTGCCCTTGGCTCACACTAGCTGGGTCGATGCCATGCCTCATGTGATTGGGGTGCTTGCATATACTTTAACCTTTAGTCTTTAATCTTTTACTTGGCACACCTAGGCGTTACGTATCGCCGTCTGGCTCACACTAGCTGGGTCGATGCCATGCCTCATGTGATTGGGGTACCTGCATA
The DNA here is from genome assembly GCA_031439595.1 of Pterocarpus santalinus. Taxonomy (NCBI): domain Eukaryota; kingdom Viridiplantae; phylum Streptophyta; class Magnoliopsida; order Fabales; family Fabaceae; genus Pterocarpus; species Pterocarpus santalinus. Next base: position 40,229,423 of record CM062527.1, read on the forward strand.
AGCTTTAATCTTTAATCTTTAATCTTTATTCTTTAGCTTTTACTTGGCACACCTAGGCGTTACGTATCGCCGTCCCTAGGGTGCATTTACTGCCCTTGGGTAGCCTGGCCGTGGAGTGAGCTCGTCAGCCTCACCCGTGACCGTCGTCACACCGACTCACCCACAAGGGGACCCACTGCCTCTAGGTTAGAGGGACCCAAAGTGCAACTGCCTCCAACATAGAGGGACCCAAGTCTTTAGCTGCCTTCACAAGGAGGGACCCATGTGCAACTGCCTCCAGGTGAAGGGACCCATGTCTTTATCATTTAACTGCCTTCACAGGGAAGGACCTCAATTAACTGCCTCCAAGTGAAGGGACCCACATTCAATACATTTACATTCTTTCATTCTCATGCATATTCAAGCATAGTCATACTGAGTGTACTCATGCATATGCTACATCACTTACCCTCACATATCTCATAACATAATTATGTCATTCTTGAATATAGGGTTTCTATATACCCATTTAAAACTTTAATTCATCCTTACATCTAAACATTCATAGCTTCTTAGACTTCTGCCAGAACTGCAAAGATGACGGATCAGCTCCGCCTCCCCATGAATAGTGCCAGTTCACATAGACAGTTCAGTCATAGTAATATAATCAATCTATTCATATATAAGGATTAATATAAAACTGGCAATCCTCAACTCACACCTTATATGTTTCACTAACCCTTGTCAGATTATCATTTTGGCCATTCCGCCAATTCTATTCGTTCTGCTGAATCTTGTATAATCCACCTTTATCTCTATTCAACTCATTCACATCTGAAATTTGGATATATCATAGCTCTATATGTCTACTGTCTAACCTCTTTGGTCCCATGTTATTCTGATTTATATAAATCAGGATACTCACCTTTTTCTTCAGCTTGTTCAGTCACTAGCTCGAATTACACTCCTGGGAATATAAATTCACTAAAAATCGAGACTAAGCTCAAATCATGCGAAATTGGTCTCATATCAAAGCTAACAGGACAACCTTTCGTTTGCCACAAGTTTCACTCCATTTGCTTAAATACATCTCTAGATATAAGTCCTGAAAGTCGACCTTCCTGAACTACCCTGTATTGGTCTGAATTAGACATAGGACAACTTCCTCGAATCACTGGGAACAATTGGAACCATAACAAACTCGGAATCTTATATTGGGGTGTTCCTCTGTGTGTAAGCTTTCTAACAAAACTGGTTTCACTCAATTTGGAGTTGTATAGGGTGAGTTATACCCTCCTCATGTCACCCTGCCCGGATGAAAGTCCTAAACCCTAGGTCAAACTTCAAAAATTCGTATCTCTCTCAATACTAGTCCAATAACCTTATATGATATATCCATGGAAAGCCCTGAAGGTCTACTTTCATCTAAAAATGGCTTCATCGGATTTGACCGATTGTAGGCGGCGCCGTACACTCCGCCGTACGGACTGCCGTGGACTTCCTCACCAAGACAGCATCTCACTTCTCCACTCCTTCTAATCTTCTCCTTCTAATCATAATTCTGACTCAAAGTCTTCTATTAATTCAATCATAAATTCATCCAATACATCCAATAGTTCATTAAATACGTAAAGAATAGCACAATCTCATACAATCATAGTGTAAGAAATTCAAGAATAGAGCAGAATCCTACCTCTTTGGAGCAAGATTTGGCTAAGTGCTGAAACTTGGAGTTTGGATGAACAAGGCTGGAACTTAGCTTGAGTTTTGGATGTGTGAGCAAGAGAGAAAGAGAGAAGGAGAAGAGAAAACAACGTGAATTATTGTCTGAATCAAAGGAGGAAGGATGTGTTATATAGGCATGAGTGGAGGTTAACTTGGAAGGTTGTGATTGGCCTATAAACATAAGGCCAAGTTTCACCCAACCTTGCTCTCCACGTTGCCCTTTGTGTGGTAGTTTCTAGCATATTCTGGAAACGAAATCGAAACTCGTAGGAGCTATAAAGTCGTAACTCGTGAACCTCATGTATATGAAGTGGAACTCATCCTTATTATACTTGAGGTGGAACTGCAGTCGTTTTACTTGAGCTGGGAGATGAAGCCTAATATCGGAACTCGTACCAGCTTGTATGTGTCTTGAGGAAATCTTGTATCAATGTCGGATTCCGGAAGTCGAAAGATCACAATCACAAAATTCCGGAATTCCCAATTCAAACTCGGAAACCACGTACACTGTTTTTGAAGCTTGTTATCTTAGGTCGGAGGTCGTAACTCATGTAACTGGCAATCCTATAATCTCGGAATAAACTCGGGAATGCCAATGCTCGATATAAAATCGAACTCGTGTGGTGAAGGTTTACTCAAGGGTCAGAACTCGTGTCCACTCCAATTGAGTTCAACACTAAGGTCGAACTCGGGAATGCAGTCACATTTCCAAACACAAGTTCTTAAAGCTCGGAAGTCGGAATTCATATACTGTATGGTGTTGGTCACTTTGGAAACCGGATATACTTGCCTTGAGGCACGAAGTCGGATCTCATGGAATTACGTTCATGTGTTTGGACTTGAAGGTTAAACTCGCAAATCGTTGGAAATAATCCATACGAGGTCGGAAGTCGTGAAAGGTATGAAGTCGAGAATTGGGCAAACATGAACTCGGAACTCGGAAAAATACTCTTATCTGTGTTTCAAAGACTAAGTCGGAAATCGGAATGAATAAGTCCTGAGGACGAAGACGAACTCGGAAATCGGGATGTTACAATACTACCCTCCTTTTAAAAATTTTGTCCTCAAAATTTGATTACAAAACTAACTATGAGTTTGAAGAAAACTTCACACATAAGTACACTGAAGTTGAACAAACATAGTCAAAGAAAATAGAGTAAACAGTTAGCGAAAAGTGAATCTTTGTTCTGGCTTATCCCATATATTTGCGATGGCTCCTTTGAATAACTATTTGTTCTATCTTTTGACCTTGGATATTACCGCTTAGGAATAGGTAGCTGATGGTCGGGCATTTTCTAATCAGGTGTCCTGGCTTTCCACACTTAAAAGCAAACCTTTGTCCGACCAAACAAGGCCTTCCTCCATGATACCTTACGCACTTGAACATTCTTGATTAGTGGTTAGCCTTTGCAGCGGCTTTTCTTCATTTAGTTGGGTTGAAATAGCTTCTTTGGTGGGGATTATCTGAAACTCCCGATCTTCAGGTGCCAACCTCTTTCCACAACCATCCCTCCTGGCATTAGTGAGCTTCTTGTTATATCCCTCAACTAACCGACTCTTGTCTGCTAATGCAGCAAAACCCTTATCTCCATTGGCCCCACCGAGGCTAAAATGTCCGCATTTAATCCTCCTTCAAATTTGATGCATTTCAGTTCTCGTCAGGGAGTTCTGTTTGATAGATGGTGGAGAATTTGCAGAGTTCTTCAAACTTAGCAATGTATTCTGAACCACTCATGTGTCCTTGTTGAAGCCTCATAAACTCCAATTCCTTAGCATTCCAGAAGTTGGAAAATATTTACGATAAAATGCCTCCTTGAATATGTCCCAAGTGATATCAACTTGGGGTTCCCAAATGATCTCTTCGTGCCATCCCACCAAAACTCCGCATCCGCTTCTAACATATAAGGGGCAATGGCCACTTTCTGTTGATCATTACAGGCCAAGACAGAAAAGATCTTCTCCATTGCTTTGACCCATTCCTCAGCTTTATCTGGATCGAAAGTTCCTCGGAAGCTAGGCGGGTTAGCTCGAACTCAGCAAATTTAAGATAGTCCCGGTCTGCTCCTAAGCCATTGGAGTTCCCACCATGACCGGCTCCAGGTTGTCTTCCCAGCTGGTCCATCATTTGATGTGCTGCTGACTTGTTCACGCATGGCATGAGCCATTTCACGCATCGTATTCATAAAATTAGCAGGATTTTCGGAGTGGATACGATTAAGTGGCCTCTGCGCCCTCTGGAAGCCATTAGTTCCTAATCACACATAATCTGTTAAATATTCTGCCACTTGTACATAAGATCTCAAATATTCAACTTATGAAAATATGCAATTGCGATGCTTAGCAGTTACCGTATTAATTGACATCAATATATAGTAATGGTAATGACTTTGTCATAGAGGTCCATATATTCTTTCCCAAAATGCTTATCCGTTCATTACCTTTAATTCAATAATAAATTTGCTCCCTAATACGGTTCTTTAGAAACATGGGCTTAGACCTTTCCTCAATATTATAACTAGAAGCCTTATCTTAAAACTCCGTCTTTTTGGTAGAATTTGTCTAGTACTTGATGCTTGGAGGAGGATTTTAGGTCGCTTCCACTATGCGGATTTAATTCTAAGACTCATATCCCTTCCTATTAGTCTAATATCCTCCTTGATTCCTAGTTGTGGAGATACAGGCAACTTAATGTGAAAGCCAAGGTTAAGAGTCGATCCTTTTCTTGTAACTGTAGAGTTCCCTTACCATATTGTCTTACAAGATGCCTTTCCAATATCCATATGGAAAGTTGTCGCAGATCATATGGGTGCCACAATATACTTTAGTTTGCCGACGTTCTGATCCACCATCAAGTTCATCGAGTAAATTCCTTATCCTCTTTGTCATATGTTGGACTACTTGTGCACTATATTTTCCAGTAAATTCTCTAATACTTGTGCCTTGGGCCCTAAGTGTCAATCAAGAAGTTCTCTTGTGGACTTTATTTCATCTTTTCATAATTTCTTTGCTTGGACCTCTTGACCTTCTTGTTGAATTTACGAATAATTACTGCAATGCTTGTCCCCTCAGAATTCGATCAATTTCACGTAATGAAAGGATTATGGGACGGCCAAGGTCCCTGCCACCCTTCTACTTTCTTCAATTGGTTAGCATGAAGATTTCTCGACTATCGTGTTAACGTCTACTTCCCACTTTTATGGGCACCAGTGTTACCAATCTCATTGGGGTTTGTCCTAATACAATATATGGAGGTGTGTTGGTTTCACTGACTAAATTTCATATCACCCTCACGCACTACACCTTGAGCCGGATTAAAAGTGATCCTTACTAATGCACCAGGTTTTCCTCAGACTTCCGTAGTTAAGCACGCTCGGACAAAAGTAATATGGAGATGGATGACCATATGGGAAATCCTCATATTGAAATTCCAACAGGATAGCACGGCCATCCTTTCGATCTCTCGCACAAATGGAGTGCATCCTAGGGTCAAAATGTTACGAGGGATAGCCAGAAGGCTGATTTATGCCCTCAAAATTCCTTCATCCCTAATAAGCCACTGAATGTCAGTAGATCTCCGCATACACCGAACTTCATATTGAGGTGATCAAGCTCAATATGCGATCAAGTGCGATAGAGAAGCTACAACACACATGAGAGCTGCCATACACAAACATCTATGTCCTTTTTCATGTAAGGACCTAAAGTATGGCCTTTTTAAACTTTCAGAGTTATGCCTCCTTGGAAGCATAATCAGCCCATCCCAGTCCGATTAGGACGAATCGCTCGATACCATTAATGTAACACCCTCCCAAGCACAATACTATGCTTAAGTCATAGTACTATACCCTCGAGCCGTATCAAGTTACTGAAGTGGACCTCGCTGACAATGACAACTTCAGCCGCCTTTGGAAACTTCTAAAATCATCTGAGACAACATGGAAATAGGGTGAGAATTATAAAATTCTCACTAGAATTCTCTAATCTTCATACATAGTGATATCATATTCGGCTCCAGTATGCTTCGGTTTATTTTGAAAAGGAAAACATCTTTGACAAACTGTTTAATTTTACATTTCGAAAAGTGTCTTATCCGAAGCAAAGTTCATTTTAATTATACCCTTAGCATTTGGGAGACCCAAAAATTTCATTCAAATATAGCACCATGAATAATAACTGTAGCATATTAAAACACATCTAACATCAATATGCTAGGAATATAACATCTACACATAAACTTACTCGTACTTAAAATTCATGCCTATACATGAAACTTGCTTTTCGTTCTTCATCTTTCTTTTTATCATAAAATCTATACATGCCATATTCCAGAGTATGATCGCCATGTCATACCCCATCAGAGCGTGATCGCCATGTCACGTCCTTAGGAATATGGGACCTTCATTCGGTACTTACACTAGCTGGGTCATGCCATGCCTCATGTAAGTTACGCTTTGCATCTACTTTAATCTTTAGTCTTTAGTATTTACTTGGCACACCTAGGCGTTATGTATTGCCGTCCCTAGGGTGCTTTTACTGCCCTTGTGTAACATCCCGATTTCCGATTTCGGCTTCGCCGTCAAGACTGATTCATTCCAATTTCCGACTTAGTCTTTGAAACACAGATAAGAGTATTATTCCCGAGTTCCGAATTAGTCTTGCTGGATTTTCCCGACTTCATGCCTTGTATGACTTCCGACTTCGTTCCAAGGCTTACAAAGGGATGGCTATATCTTCCGACTTCCGACTTAAACTTAAGGTCTTGTGGCTGGCCGGATTTTCCGATTTCCGACCTTATTCTCCGGATGGGCAAGAAATCCGATATCCGACTTTGTTTCAAGCGGGGGAACGAAGGATCAGATCTCTAAATTGGTTTACGAGTTCGAGTCATTCGAATGGAGATGCATGGATTCCGACTTCCGATTTGGACCTCTCATCCGAACACATGAACGTGATTCCATGAGATCCGATTTCATGTCTCAAGGAAAATATAACCGGCTTAGGATGTCACCAAGCACACTGTATATAAGTCACGACTTCCGAGTTTAAGTACTTGGTTTGGAAATATGATTCGAATCACACGAGTTCCGACATTTCAAGAAGTCCCGACTTTGAACTAGGGGTTCCGAGATCAGTGATTGTCAGCTGCATTTCTTACGAACTCCGACCTTGATTTCCAAGTCTCAACATAAACCGATTTCCCCAAGTCACAAACAAGATGGTACGAGTTCCGATACCATGCTTCAGCTCCAAAAAATGGCACGAGTTCCGACCTCAAGCATAAGAGGGACTAGTTCCGACTTAAAGCAGAATTGGAGCGAGTTCCGATTTTAAACAGTATGGCGGCAAGTTACTCTGAAAAGGAGACGTAGCTAAACTTTGTCCACAAGAAATTCAGCCAATCACAACCTTCCAAGTTAACCTCCACTCATGCCTATATAACACATCCTTCCTCCTTTGATTCAGACCATAATTCACGTTGTTTTCCTCTTCTCCTTCAGTTCTCTTTCTCTCTTGCTCACACATCCAAAACTCAAGCTAAGTTCCAGCCTTGCTCATCCAAACTCCAAGTTTCAGCACTTAGCCAAGTCTTGCTCCAAAGAGGTAGGATTCAATCTCTAATCTTAATTTCTCTAAACTAAGGATGCATGAAAGATTACTTTTTATGATTATTTGATGATATATTGGATGTGTATGATTGGATTAATATGGGATTGATATGAAATCTTGAGTGGCAATTAGAATTAGAAGAAGAAAACTAAGAGAAATGGATGGATGAGATGCTGTCTTGGTAGAGAGTCCACGGCAGTCCGTACGACGGAGTGTACGGCGCCGCCTACGATCGGTCAAATCCGATCAAACCATTTTTAGATGAAAGTAGACATTCAGGGCTTTCCATAGATATATCATATAAGGTTATTGGATTAGTATTGAGGGAGATACGAATTTTTGAAGTTTGACCTAGGGTTCAGGATCTTCATCCGAGCAGGGTGACTTGAGGAGGGTATAACTCACCCTATACAACTCCAAATCGAATGAAACTAAGTTTTTAGAAAGCTTACACACAGAGGAACACCCCAATATAAGATTCCGAGTTTGTTATGGTCCCAATTGTTCCCAGTGATTCGAGGAAGTTGTCCTATGTCTAATTCAGACCAACACAGGGTAGTTCAGGAATGTCGACTTTCAGGACTTATATCTCGTGATGTACTTAAGCAAATGGAGTGAAGCTTGTGGCAAATGAAAGGTTGTCCTGTTAGCTGTGATATGAGACCAATTTCGTAAGATTTGAGCTTAGTTTCGATTTTTAGTGAATTTATATTCCCAGGAGTGTAATTCGGGCTAGTGACTGAACAAGCTGAAGTAAAAGCTGGATATCTTGATTTATATAAATCAGAATGGCATGGGACCAAAGAGGTTAGAAAGTAGACATATAGGGCTATGACATATCCAAATTTCAGCGTTAAATGAGTTGAATAGAGATAAAGGTGGATTATACAAGATTCGGGCAGAACCGAATAGAATTGGCAGAATGGCCAAAATGATAATCTTACAAGTGTTAGTGGAACATATAAGGTTTGAATTAAGAATTGCCAGCTTGACATTGTTATATGTGTGTTAAGTTGATTATGTTGCTGTGACTAATTTGTCCGTGAAATGCTGGCACTATTCATGGGGAAACGGACCTGATCCGTTATCTTTGCCAATTCTGCGAAGTCTAAGAAGTCATGAATGTTTAAATGTAAGGATGGATTGAAATATAAAGGGGTATATAGAAACCCTATATTTAAGAATGACATAATTATGTTATGAGGCATATGAGAGTAAGTGATGTAGCATATGTATAACTATGCTTGAATATGGTTGAGAATGAAAGAATGTGAAAATATTGAATGTGAATCCCTTCACTTGGAGGCAGTTATTTGAAATCCCTCCCTGTGAAGGCAGTTAAATGATAAAGATGTGAATCCCTTCACTTGGAGGCAGTTATTTGAAATCCCTCCCTGTGAAGGCAGTTAAATGATAAAGATGTGAATCCCTTCACTTGGAGGCAGTTATTTGAAATCCCTCCTGTGAAGGCGGTTAAATGATAAAGATGTGAATCCCTTCATTTGGAGGCGCTTGCACTTGAATCCCTCCTTGTGAAAGCGATTAAGACAATGAGATCCCTACCTTGGAGGCACGTGGTCAGATGAGATCCCTCTATGTTGAAGGCACGTGGTCAGATGAGATCCCTCTATGTTGAAGGCACGTGGTCAGATGAGATCCCTCAAATTTTGAGGCACGTGACCAGAATCGATCCCTTCAGCTAGAGGCACGTGACCAGAATCGATCCCTTCAGCTAGAGGCACGTGACCAGAATCGATCCCTCCAAGACTAGAGGCACGTGAATCCCCTTGCGGGTGAGTCGGTGTGACGACGGTCACGGGTGATCGACGAGCTCACTCCACGGCCAGGCTACCCAAGGGCGATAAATGCACCCTAGGGACGGCGATACGGCTAGGTGTGCCAAGTAAAAGACTAAAGACTAAAGATTAAAGTATATGCAAGCACCCCAATCATATGAGGCATGGCATCGACCCAGCTAGTGTGAGTACAGGGGATAGAACTTATATGAGACATGTTATGATGCTGCACTTGAGGACGGCGATACGTAACGCTCAAGTGTAGACAGATTCAGGCACCCTAGGGACGGCGATACGTAATGCCTAGGTGTGCCGAATGAAAGAAAAGTAAAATTTTATGTATATGTATGAATTCAAGTGCAAGTTAAGTTAGGTACAGATGTTATGTTCCCAGTAGATTAATGTTATGTGCGTTTTATATGTTGAAGTTATTATCCCGGGTATTATTCATGAAATAATCTTGTGTACATTTTCCCAAAGGACCAAAGATATGAGTAAAAATGAACTTTGCTTCGGATAAGACATTTTTCGAAATGTAAAATTAAACAATTTGTGCTGCATGTTCATCTATTTTCAAAATAAACCGAAGCAAACTGGAGACGACCATGATGACACTATGTATGAAGATTAGAGAATCCTACTGAGAATTTTATAATTCTCACTCCTATTTCCATGTTCTCTCCAGATGATTTTAGAAGGTTCCAAGGGCGGCTGAAGTTCTTTGTCGACGAGGTCCGCAGTGTAACGATAATTGACTCAGGTATGGTGCTATGACTTAAGCATAGTACTGTGCTTAGGAGGGTGTTACATTAATGGTATCAGAGCAGTTCTATCCTCTCCGGACCTGAGGATTTGGGTGACTCGTTTCCGATGTACTGGAATTTTCAGAGAATGAGAGAATGCCATGTGAACGATCTTATCTGCTTAGATAAGATATAGGATAGGAAATTAAATTAGATATGCATGATCGCCTAACTGTGATTGTTATTGGTTGCTGTCACACTTAACTTATTGTTGAGCCTGATCAACTCAATGCTTTGTTGTGTGTGACTAGGAACTAATGGCTTCCAGAGGGCGTGGTAGGCCACGAAATAGACCCACTCCAGAAGATCCTGCTAATCTTATGGATACGATGCGTGAAATGGCTCACGCCATGCGGGAACAAGCCGCTGCAGCTCATCAAATGATGGACCAGTTGGGTAGGCGGCCCGAGGCCAGCCATGTAGGAAATCCACCTGGGTTGGGAGTAGACCTGGAATATCTCAAGTTTGCGGAATTTCGAAAAGCAAACCCACCCAGCTTTAGAGGAGCTTTCAACCCTGACAAGGCTGACGAATGGATTAAGGCGATGGAAAAAGTTTTCTCTGTTTTGGATTGTACTGCATCGCTGTAAGGTAGCATTTGCCACTTATATGCTCAAGCGTATGAATTACGGTGGAATGGTGTGAAACGGCTATTCAAGAATCCTGCATGCAGATCACCTGGATTGTATTCAAGGATGCTTTCTACCAGAAATACTTTCCTCCATCAGTCCGAAATGCTAAGGAACTGGAATTTATGCAACTCCGCCAGGGAAGCAATAGCGTGTCAAAGTACATCGCTAAGTTTGAGGAGTTATGTAAGTTTTCCACGATCTATCAGCGAAATCCAGACGAGATGTGGAAGTGTGTCAAATTTGAAGGCGGATTGAGGGAAGATATCCTCGCCGCAATATGCCCTATGGAAATCAGGGATTTTCCTACATTAGTAAACAAGTGCAGACTTGTGGAGAACTGTAACAAGAAATTGGAGAATTCCCAGTCTGATACGTATGGAAAGAGGCTTGCACCTGAAAACCAGGAACTTGAATATGCCTCACCACCGAAGAAACTGCATCAATTCAATGGACGTGGGGATAAACAGTTTCAAGGGCCAAGCGCAGGGCAAACTTGCTTTAAGTGTGGAAGGTATCATGGAGGAAGGCCTTGTTTGGCCGGACAGAATGTATGTTTCAGGTGTGGCAAGCCAGGGCATATGATCAGAGAATGCCCTGAACACCAACCATCGACTCCTAAACCGCAACGTTAAGGGAGAGTGTTCACTATAAACGCGGAGGAAGCAATATCCTAGAGGAGTAATCGCAAAGATTAGGGATAACCAAGGACAAGGGTCCTCTTTTTGTAAAATTTCGTTATGTTAGATTATATAACTAGGTCGACTGTATTTTCCTTGACTATGTTTGTTCAACTTCAGTATGTTTGTGTGTGAACTTTCTTTCAAACTCTTACGGCAATAGACAGCCAATTTTGCAATCAAATTTTGAGGACAAAATTTTTAAAAGGAGGGTAGTATTGTAACATCCCGATTTCCGATTTCGGCTTCGCCAAGACTGATTCATTCCGATTTCCGACTTAGTCTTTGAAACACAGATAAGAGTATTATTCCCGAGTTCCGAATTAGTCTTGCTGGATTTTCCCGACTTCATGCCTTGTATGACTTCCGACTTCGTTCCAAGGCTTACAAAGGGATGGCTATATCTTCCGACTTCCGACTTAAACTTAAGGTCTTGTGGTGGCGGATTTTCCGATTTCCGACCTTATTCTCCGGATGGGCAAGAAATCCGATATCCGACTTTGTTTCAAGCGGGGGAACGAAGGATCAGATCTCTAAATTGGTTTACGAGTTCGAGTCATTCGAATGGAGATGCATGGATTCCGACTTCCGACTTGGACCTCTCATCCGAACACATGAACGTGATTCCATGAGATCCGATTTCATGTCTCAAGGAAAATATAATCAAGCCCGATGTCACCAAGCACACCGTATATAAGTCACGACTTCCGAAGTTTAAGTACTTGGTTTGGAAATATGATTCAATCACACGAAGTTCCGACATTTCAAGAAGTCCCGACTTTGAACTAGGGGTTCCGAGATCGCTGATTGTCACCGCATTTCTTACGAACTCCGACCTTGATTTCCAAGTCTCAACATAAACCGATTTCCCCAAGTCACAAACAAGATGGTACGAGTTCCGATACCATGCTTCAGCTCCAAGCTCGAGTAAAAGCGGCACGAGTTCGACCTCAAGCATAAGAGGGACTAGTTCACTTAAAGCGAATTGAGCGAGTTCCGATTTTAAACAAGATGGCGGCAAGTTACTCAAAAGGAGACGTAGCTAAACTTTGTCCACAAGAAATTCAGCCAATCACAACCTTCCAAGTTAACCTCCACTCATGCCTATATAACACATCCTTCCTCCTTTGATTCAGACCATAATTCACGTTGTTTTCCTCTTCTCCTTCAGTTCTCTTTCTCTCTTGCTCACACATCCAAAACTCAAGCTAAGTTCCAGCCTTGCTCATCCAAACTCCAAGTTTCAGCACTTAGCCAAGTCTTGCTCCAAAGAGGTAGGATTCAATCTCTAATCTTAATTTCTCTAAACTAAGGATGCATGAAAGATTACTTTTTATGATTATTTGATGATATATTGGATGTGTATGATTGGATTAATATGGGATTGATATGAAATCTTGAGTGGCAATTAGAATTAGAAGAAGAAAACTAAGAGAAATGGATGGATGAGATGCTGTCTTGGTAGAGAGTCCACGGCAGTCCGTACGACGGAGTGTACGGCGCCGCCTACGATCGGTCAAATCCGATCAAACCATTTTTAGATGAAAGTAGACATTCAGGGCTTTCCATAGATATATCATATAAGGTTATTGGATTAGTATTGAGGGAGATACGAATTTTTGAAGTTTGACCTAGGGTTCAGGATCTTCATCCGAGCAGGGTGACTTGAGGAGGGTATAACTCACCCTATACAACTCCAAATCGAATGAAACTAAGTTTTTAGAAAGCTTACACACAGAGGAACACCCCAATATAAGATTCCGAGTTTGTTATGGTCCCAATTGTTCCCAGTGATTCGAGGAAGTTGTCCTATGTCTAATTCAGACCAACACAGGGTAGTTCAGGAATGTCGACTTTCAGGACTTATATCTCGTGATGTACTTAAGCAAATGGAGTGAAGCTTGTGGCAAATGAAAGGTTGTCCTGTTAGCTGTGATATGAGACCAATTTCGTAAGATTTGAGCTTAGTTTCGATTTTTAGTGAATTTATATTCCCAGGAGTGTAATTCGGGCTAGTGACTGAACAAGCTGAAGTAAAAGCTGGATATCTTGATTTATATAAATCAGAATGGCATGGGACCAAAGAGGTTAGAAAGTAGACATATAGGGCTATGACATATCCAAATTTCAGCGTTAAATGAGTTGAATAGAGATAAAGGTGGATTATACAAGATTCGGGCAGAACCGAATAGAATTGGCAGAATGGCCAAAATGATAATCTTACAAGTGTTAGTGGAACATATAAGGTTTGAATTAAGAATTGCCAGCTTGACATTGTTATATGTGTGTTAAGTTGGTTATGTTGCTGTGACTAATTTGTCCGTGAAATGCTGGCACTATTCATGGGGAAACGGACCTGATCCGTTATGCTGCCGAATTTACGGCAGAAGTCTAAGAAGTCATGAATGTTTAAATGTAAGGATGGATTGAAATATAAAGGGGTATATAGAAACCCTATATTTAAGAATGACATAATTATGTTATGAGGCATATGAGAGTAAGTGATGTAGCATATGTATAACTATGCTTGAATATGGTTGAGAATGAAAGAATGTGAAAATATTGAATGTGAATCCCTTCACTTGGAGGCAGTTATTTGAAATCCCTCCCTGTGAAGGCAGTTAAATGATAAAGATGTGAATCCCTTCACTTGGAGGCAGTTATTTGAAATCCCTCCCTCGGAAGGCAGTTAAATGTTAAAGTTGTGGATCCGTTCACTTGGAAGCGATTATTTGAAATCCCTCCTGTGGAAGGCGATTAAATGATAAAGATGTGAATCCCTTCATTTGGAGGCAGTTGCACTTGAATCCCTCCTTGTGAAGGCAGTTAAGACAATGAGATCCCCCTACCTTGGAGGCACGTGGTCAGATGAGATCCCTCTATGTTGAAGGCACGTGGTCAGATGAGATCCCTCTATGTTGAAGGCACGTGGTCAGATGAGATCCCTCAAATTTTGAGGCACGTGACCAGAATCGATCCCTTCAGCTAGAGGCACGTGACCAGAATCGATCCCTTCAGCTAGAGGCACGTGACCGTAATCGATCCCTCCAAGACTAGAGGCACGTGAATCCCTTATGGTGAGTCGGTGTGACGACGGTCACGGGTGATGCTGACGAGCTCACTCCACGGCCAGGCTACCCAAGGGCAGTAAATGCACCCTAGGGACGGCGATACGTAACGCCTAGGTGTGCCAAGTAAAAGACTAAAGACTAAAGATTAAAGTATATGCAAGCACCCCAATCATATGAGGCATGGCATCGACCCAGCTAGTGTGAGTACAGGGGATAGAACTTATATGAGACATGTTATGATGCTGCACTTGAGGACGGCGATACGTAACGCTCAAGTGTAGACAGATTCAGGCACCCTAGGGACGGCGATACGTAATGCCTAGGTGTGCCGAATGAAAGAAAAGTAAAATTTTATGTATATGTATGAATTCAAGTGCAAGTTAAGTTAGGTACAGATGTTATGTTCCCAGTAGATTAATGTTATGTGCGTTTTATGTTGAAGTTATTATCCCGGTATTATTCATGAAATAATCTTGTGTACATTTTCCCAAAGGACCAAAGATATGAGTAAAAATGAACTTTGCTTCGGATAAGACATTTTTTAAATGTAAAATTAAACAATTTGTGCCGTGCATGTTCATCTATTTTCAAAATAAACCAAGCAAACTGAGACGACCATGATGACACTATGTATGAAGATTAGAGAATCCTACTGAGAATTTTATAATTCTCACTCCTATTTCCATGTTGTCTCCAGATGATTTTAGAAGTTTCCAAGGGCCAGTGAAGTTGTCAGGCGAGGTCCTTCAGTAACAAAGAATGACTCCAGGGTATGGTGCTATGACTTAAGCATAGTACTGTGCTTAGGAGGGTGTTACATTAATGGTATCAGAGCAGTTCTATCCTCTTCGGACCTGAGGATTTGGGTGACTACGTTTCAAAGGTACTCTGGAATTTTTAGAAAATGAGAGAATGTCATGTGAACGATCTTATCTGCTTAGATAAGATATAGGATAGGAAATTAAATTAGATATGCATGATCGCCTAACTGTGATTGTTATTGGTTCTTTGTCACACTTAACTTATTGTTGAGCCCGATCAACTCAATGCTTTGTTGTGTGTGACTAGGAACTAATGGCTTCCAGAGGCGTGGTAGGCCACTTAATAGACCCACTCCGTAAGATCCTCGCTAATCTTATGGATACGATGCGTGAAATGGCTCACGCCATGCGCGAACAAGCCGCTGCAGCTCATCAAATGATGGACCAGTTGGGTAGGCGGCCCGAGGCCAGCCATGTAGGAAATCCACCTGGGTTGGGAGTAGACCTGGAATATCTCAAGTTTGCGGAATTTCGAAAAGCAAACCCACCCAGCTTTAGAGGAGCTTTCAACCCTGACAAGGCTGACGAATGGATTAAGGCGATGGAAAAAGTTTTCTCTGTTTTGGATTGTATGCATCGCCGTAAGGTAGCATTTGCCACTTATATGCTCGGCGTATGCACTCGGTGGAATGGTGTGAAACGGCTATTCGAAGAATCCCAGACAGAGATCACCTGGATTGTATTCAAGGATGCTTTCTACCAGAAATACTTTCCTCCATCAGTCCGAAATGCTAAGGAACTGGAATTTATGCAACTCCGCCAGGGAAGCAATAGCGTGTCAAAGTACATCGCTAAGTTTGAGGAGTTATGTAAGTTTTCCACGATCTATCAGCGAAATCCAGACGAGATGTGGAAGTGTGTCAAATTTGAAGGCGGATTGAGGGAAGATATCCTCGCCGCAATATGCCCTATGGAAATCAGGGATTTTCCTACATTAGTAAACAAGTGCAGACTTGTGGAGAACTGTAACAAGAAATTGGAGAATTCCTGGCCGATACGTATGGAAATAGGCTTGCACCTGAAAACCAGGAACTTGAATATGCCTCACCACCGAAGAAACTGCATCAATTCAATGGACGTGGGGATAAACAGTTTCAAGGGCCAAGCGCAGGGCAAACTTGCTTTAAGTGTGGAAGGTATCATGGAGGAAGGCCTTGTTTGGCCGGACAGAATGTATGTTTCAGGTGTGGCAAGCCAGGGCATATGATCAGAGAATGCCCTGAACACCAACCATCGACTCCTAAACCGCAACGTTAAGGGAGAGTGTTCACTATAAACGCGGAGGAAGCAATATCCTAGAGGAGTAATCGCAAAGATTAGGGATAACCAAGGACAAGGGTCCTCTTTTTGTAAAATTTCGTTATGTTAGATTATATAACTAGGTCGACTGTATTTTCCTTGACTATGTTTGTTCAACTTCAGTATGTTTGTGTGTGAACTTTCTTTCAAACTCTTACGGCAATAGACAGCCAATTTTGCAATCAAATTTTGAGGACAAAATTTTTAAAAGGAGGGTAGTATTGTAACATCCCGATTTCCGATTTCGGCTTCGCCGTCAAGACTGATTCATTCCGATTTCCGACTTAGTCTTTGAAACACAGATAAGAGTATTATTCCCGAGTTCCGAATTAGTCTTGCTGGATTTTCCCGACTTCATGCCTTGTATGACTTCCGACTTCGTTCCAAGGCTTACAAAGGGATGGCTATATCTTCCGACTTCCGACTTAAACTTAAGGTCTTGTGGCTGGCCGGATTTTCCGATTTCCGACCTTATTCTCCGGATGGGCAAGAAATCCGATATCCGACTTTGTTTCAAGCGGGGGAACGAAGGATCAGATCTCTAAATTGGTTTACGAGTTCGAGTCATTCGAATGGAGATGCATGGATTCCGACTTCCGATTTGGACCTCTCATCCGAACACATGAACGTGATTCCATGAGATCCGATTTCATGTCTCAAGGAAAATATAACCGGCTTAGATGTCACCAAGCACACTGTATATAAGTCACGACTTCCGAGTTTAAGTACTTGGTTTGGAAATATGATTCGAATCACACGAGTTCCGACATTTCAAGAAGTCCCGACTTTGAACTAGGGGTTCCGAGATCAGTGATTGTCACTGCATTTCTTACGAACTCCGACCTTGATTTCCAAGTCTCAACATAAACCGATTTCCCCAAGTCACAAACAAGATGGTACGAGTTCCGATACCATGCTTCAGCTCCAAGCTCGAGTAAAAACGGCACGAGTTCCGACCTCAAGCATAAGAGGGACTAGTTCGACTTAAAGCAGAATTGAGCGAGTTCCGATTTTAAACAGTATGGCGGCAAGTTACTCCGAAAGGGAGACATAGCTAAACTTTGTCCGCAAGAAATTCAGCCAATCACAACCTTCCAAGTTAACCTCCACTCATGCCTATATAACACATCCTTCCTCCTTTGATTCAGACCATAATTCACGTTGTTTTCCTCTTCTCCTTCAGTTCTCTTTCTCTTGCTCACACATCCAAAACTCAAGCTAAGTTCCAGCCTTGCTCATCCAAACTCCAAGTTTCAGCACTTAGCCAAGTCTTGCTCCAAAGAGGTAGGATTCAATCTCTAATCTTAATTTCTCTAAACTAAGGATGCATGAAAGATTACTTTTTATGATTATTTGATGATATATTGGATGTGTATGATTGGATTAATATGGGATTGATATGAAATCTTGAGTGGCAATTAGAATTAGAAGAAGAAAACTAAGAGAAATGGATGGATGAGATGCTGTCTTGGTAGAGAGTCCACGGCAGTCCGTACGACGGAGTGTAATGGCGCCGCCTACGATCGGTCAAATCCGATCAAACCATTTTTAGATGAAAGTAGACATTCAGGGCTTTCCATAGATATATCATATAAGGTTATTGGATTAGTATTGAGGGAGATACGAATTTTTGAAGTTTGACCTAGGGTTCAGGATCTTCATCCGAGCAGGGTGACTTGAGGAGGGTATAACTCACCCTATACAACTCCAAATCGAATGAAACTAAGTTTTTAGAAAGCTTACACACAGAGGAACACCCCAATATAAGATTCCGAGTTTGTTATGGTCCCAATTGTTCCCAGTGATTCGAGGAAGTTGTCCTATGTCTAATTCAGACCAACACAGGGTAGTTCAGGAATGTCGACTTTCAGGACTTATATCTCGTGATGTACTTAAGCAAATGGAGTGAAGCTTGTGGCAAATGAAAGGTTGTCCTGTTAGCTGTGATATGAGACCAATTTCGTAAGATTTGAGCTTAGTTTCGATTTTTAGTGAATTTATATTCCCAGGAGTGTAATTCGGGCTAGTGACTGAACAAGCTGAAGTAAAAGCTGGATATCTTGATTTATATAAATCAGAATGGCATGGGACCAAAGAGGTTAGAAAGTAGACATATAGGGCTATGACATATCCAAATTTCAGCGTTAAATGAGTTGAATAGAGATAAAGGTGGATTATACAAGATTCGGGCAGAACTCAATAGAATTGGCAGAATGGCCAAAATGATAATCTTACAAGTGTTAGTGGAACATATAAGGTTTGAATTAAGAATTGCCAGCTTGACATTGTTATATGTGTGTTAAGTTGATTATGTTGCTGTGACTAATTTGTCCGTGAAATGCTGGCACTATTCATGGGGAAACGGACCTGATCCGTTATCTTTAATTTACTGGCGTAAGTCTAAGAACTCATGAATGTTTAAATGTAAGGATGGATTGAAATATAAAGGGGTATATAGAAACCCTATATTTAAGAATGACATAATTATGTTATGAGGCATATGAGAGTAAGTGATGTAGCATATGTATAACTATGCTTGAATATGGTTGAGAATGAAAGAATGTGAAAATATTGAATGTGAATCCCTTCACTTGGAGGCAGTTATTTGAAATCCCTCCCGTGAAGGCAGTTAAATGATAAAGATGTGAATCCCTTCACTTGGAGGCAGTTATTTGAAATCCCTCCCTGTGAAGGCAGTTAAATGATAAAGATGTGAATCCCTTCACTTGGACGCAACTATTTGGAATCCCTCCCTGTGAAGGCAGGTAAATGATAAAGATGTGAATCCCTTCATTTGGAGGCGCTTGCACTTGAATCCTCCTTGTGAAGGCAAGATTAAGACAATGAGATCCCCTACCTTGGAGGCACGTGGTCGATGAGATCCCTCTATGTTGAAGGCACGTGGTCGATGAGATCCTCAAATTTTGAGGCACGTGACCGTAATCGATCCCTTCGCCTAGAGGCACGTGACCGTAATCGATCCTTCACCTAGAGGCACGTGACCGTAATCGATCCCTCCAAGACTAGAGGCACGTGAATCCTTTGCGGGTGAGTCGGTGTGACGACGGTCACGGGTGATGCCGACGAGCTCGCTCCACGCCAAAGCTACCCAAGGGCAAGAATGCACCCTAGGGACGGCGATACGTAACGCCTAGGTGTGCCAAGTAAAAGACTAAAGACTAAAGATTAAAGTATATGCAAGCACCCCAATCATATGAGGCATGGCATCGACCCGGCTAGTGTGAGTACAGGGATAGAACTTATATGAGACATGTTATGATGCTGCACTTGAGGACTACGATACGTAACGCTCAAGTGTAGACAGATTCAGCACCCTAGGACGGCGATACGTAACGCCTAGGTGTGCCGAATGAAAGAAAAGTAAAATTTTATGTATATGTATGAATTCAAGTGCAAGTGTTAAGTTAGGTACAGATGTTATGTTCCCAAAGAGATTAATGTTATGTGCGCTTTATATGTTGAAGTTATTATCCCGGTATTATTCATGAAATAATCTTGTGTACATTTTCCCAAAGGACCAGGATATGAGTAAAAATGAACTTTGCTTCGGATAAGACATTTTTCGAAATGTAAAATTAAACAATATCTGCTGCATGTTCATCTATTTTCAAAATAAATCGAAGCAAACCGAGACGACCATGATGACACTATGTATGAAGATTAGAGAATCCTACTGAGAATTTTATAATTCTCACTCCTATTTCCATGTTGTCTCCAGATGATTTTAGAAGTTTCAAGGACGCTGAAGTTGTCGCCGACGAGGTCCGCCAGTAACAAAGAATGACTCCAGTGGTATGGTGCTATGACTTAAGCATAGTATCGTGCTTAGGAGGGTGTTACATTAATGGTATCGAGCGCTTCTATCCTCTCAGGATTGAGGATTTGGACTGACTACGTTTCCAGTGTACTCTGGAATTTTTAGAAAATGAGAGAATGTCATGTGAACGATCTTATCTGCTTAGATAAGATATAGGATAGGAAATTAAATTAGATATGCATGATCGCTTAATCGTGATTGTTATTGGTTGTCGCCACACTTAACTTATTGTTGAGCCTGATCAACTCAATGCTTTGTTGTGTGTGACTAGGAACTAATGGCTTCCAGAGGGCGTGGTAGGCCACGAAATAGACCCACTCCAGAAGATCCTGCTAATCTTATGGATACGATGCGTGAAATGGCTCACGCCATGCGGGAACAAGCCGCTGCAGCTCATCAAATGATGGACCAGTTGGGTAGGCGGCCCGAGGCCAGCCATGTAGGAAATCCACCTGGGTTGGGAGTAGACCTGGAATATCTCAAGTTTGCGGAATTTCGAAAAGCAAACCCACCCACTTTAGAGGAGCTTTCAACCCCGACAAGGTCGATTTAATGGATTAAGGCGATGGAAAAAGTTTTCTCTGTTTTGGATTGTACAGACCGCCAGAAGGTAGCATTTGCCACTTATATGCTCGAAGCAGATGCAGAATTCTGGTGGAATGGTGTGAAACGGCTATTCGAAGAATCCCAGACAGAGATCACCTGGATTGTATTCAAGGATGCTTTCTACCGTAAATACTTTCCTCCATCAACCGAAATGCTAAGGAACCGAATTTATGCAACTCCGCCAGAAGCAATAGCGTGTCAAAGTACATCGCTAAGTTTGAGGAGTTATGTAAGTTTTCCCACGATCTATCAAAAATCCGCATTTAGATGTGGAAGTGTGTCAAATTTGAAGGCGGATTGAGGGAAGATATCCTCGCCGCAATATGCCCTATGGAAATCAGGGATTTTCCTACATTAGTAAACAAGTGCAGACTTGTGGAGAACTGTAACAAGAAATTGGAGAATTCCCAGTCTGATACGTATGGAAAGAGGCTTGCACCTGAAAACCAGGAACTTGAATATGCCTCACCACCGAAGAAACTGCATCAATTCAATGGACGTGGGGATAAACAGTTTCAAGGGCCAAGCGCAGGGCAAACTTGCTTTAAGTGTGGAAGGTATCATGGAGGAAGGCCTTGTTTGGCCGGACAGAATGTATGTTTCAGGTGTGGCAAGCCAGGGCATATGATCAGAGAATGCCCTGAACACCAACCATCGACTCCTAAACCGCAACGTTAAGGGAGAGTGTTCACTATAAACGCGGAGGAAGCAATATCCTAGAGGAGTAATCGCAAAGATTAGGGATAACCAAGGACAAGGGTCCTCTTTTTGTAAAATTTCGTTATGTTAGATTATATAACTAGGTCGACTGTATTTTCCTTGACTATGTTTGTTCAACTTCAGTATGTTTGTGTGTGAACTTTCTTTCAAACTCTTACGGCAATAGACAGCCAATTTTGCAATCAAATTTTGAGGACAAAATTTTTAAAAGGAGGGTAGTATTGTAACATCCCGATTTCCGATTTCGGCTTCGCCGTCAAGACTGATTCATTCCGATTTCCGACTTAGTCTTTGAAACACAGATAAGAGTATTATTCCCGAGTTCCGAATTAGTCTTGCTGGATTTTCCCGACTTCATGCCTTGTATGACTTCCGACTTCGTTCCAAGGCTTACAAAGGGATGGCTATATCTTCCGACTTCCGACTTAAACTTAAGGTCTTGTGGCTGGCCGGATTTTCCGATTTCCGACCTTATTCTCCGGATGGGCAAGAAATCCGATATCCGACTTTGTTTCAAGCGGGGGAACGAAGGATCAGATCTCTAAATTGGTTTACGAGTTCGAGTCATTCGAATGGAGATGCATGGATTCCGACTTCCGATTTGGACCTCTCATCCGAACACATGAACGTGATTCCATGAGATCCGATTTCATGTCTCAAGGAAAATATAACCGGCTTCCGATGTCACCAAGCACACTGTATATAAGTCACGACTTCCGAGTTTAAGTACTTGGTTTGGAAATATGATTCGAATCACACGAGTTCCGACATTTCAAGAAGTCCCGACTTTGAACTAGGGGTTCCGAGATCAGTGATTGTCAGCTGCATTTCTTACGAACTCCGACCTTGATTTCCAAGTCTCAACATAAACCGATTTCCCCAAGTCACAAACAAGATGGTACGAGTTCCGATACCATGCTTCAGCTCCAAGCTCGAGTAAAAACGGCACGAGTTCCGACCTCAAGCATAAGAGGGACTAGTTCCGACTTAAAGCAGAATTGGAGCGAGTTCCGATTTTAAACAGTATGGCGGCAAGTTACTCTGAAAAGGAGACGTAGCTAAACTTTGTCCACAAGAAATTCAGCCAATCACAACCTTCCAAGTTAACCTCCACTCATGCCTATATAACACATCCTTCCTCCTTTGATTCAGACCATAATTCACGTTGTTTTCCTCTTCTCCTTCAGTTCTCTTTCTCTCTTGCTCACACATCCAAAACTCAAGCTAAGTTCCAGCCTTGCTCATCCAAACTCCAAGTTTCAGCACTTAGCCAAGTCTTGCTCCAAAGAGGTAGGATTCAATCTCTAATCTTAATTTCTCTAAACTAAGGATGCATGAAAGATTACTTTTTATGATTATTTGATGATATATTGCATGTGTATGATTGGATTAATATGGGATTGATATGAAATCTTGAGTGGCAATTAGAATTAGAAGAAGAAAACTAAGAGAAATGGATGGATGAGATGCTGTCTTGGTAGAGAGTCCACGGCAGTCCGTACGACGGAGTGTACGGCGCCGCCTACGATCGGTCAAATCCGATCAAACCATTTTTAGATGAAAGTAGACATTCAGGGCTTTCCATAGATATATCATATAAGGTTATTGGATTAGTATTGAGGGAGATACGAATTTTTGAAGTTTGACCTAGGGTTCAGGATCTTCATCCGAGCAGGGTGACTTGAGGAGGGTATAACTCACCCTATACAACTCCAAATCGAATGAAACTAAGTTTTTAGAAAGCTTACACACAGAGGAACACCCCAATATAAGATTCCGAGTTTGTTATGGTCCCAATTGTTCCCAGTGATTCGAGGAAGTTGTCCTATGTCTAATTCAGACCAACACAGGGTAGTTCAGGAATGTCGACTTTCAGGACTTATATCTCGTGATGTACTTAAGCAAATGGAGTGAAGCTTGTGGCAAATGAAAGGTTGTCCTGTTAGCTGTGATATGAGACCAATTTCGTAAGATTTGAGCTTAGTTTCGATTTTTAGTGAATTTATATTCCCAGGAGTGTAATTCGGGCTAGTGACTGAACAAGCTGAAGTAAAAGCTGGATATCTTGATTTATATAAATCAGAATGGCATGGGACCAAAGAGGTTAGAAAGTAGACATATAGGGCTATGACATATCCAAATTTCAGCGTTAAATGAGTTGAATAGAGATAAAGGTGGATTATACAAGATTCGGGCAGAACCGAATAGAATTGGCAGAATGGCCAAAATGATAATCTTACAAGTGTTAGTGGAACATATAAGGTTTGAATTAAGAATTGCCAGCTTGACATTGTTATATGTGTGTTAAGTTGATTATGTTGCTGTGACTAATTTGTCCGTGAAATGCTGGCACTATTCATGGGGAAACGGACCTGATCCGTTATGCTGCCGAATTTACGGCAGAAGTCTAAGAAGTCATGAATGTTTAAATGTAAGGATGGATTGAAATATAAAGGGGTATATAGAAACCCTATATTTAAGAATGACATAATTATGTTATGAGGCATATGAGAGTAAGTGATGTAGCATATGTATAACTATGCTTGAATATGGTTGAGAATGAAAGAATGTGAAAATATTGAATGTGAATCCCTTCACTTGGAGGCAGTTATTTGAAATCCCTCCCTGTGAAGGCAGTTAAATGATAAAGATGTGAATCCCTTCACTTGGAGGCAGTTATTTGAAATCCCTCCCTGTGAAGGCAGTTAAATGATAAAGATGTGAATCCCTTCACTTGGAGGCAGTTATTTGAAATCCCTCCCTGTGAAGGCAGTTAAATGATAAAGATGTGAATCCCTTCATTTGGAGGCAGTTGCACTTGAATCCCTCCTTGTGAAGGCAGTTAAGACAATGAGATCCCCCTACCTTGGAGGCACGTGGTCAGATGAGATCCCTCTATGTTGAAGGCACGTGGTCAGATGAGATCCCTCAAATTTTGAGGCACGTGACCAGAATCGATCGCTTCACCAGAGGCACGTGACTGTAATCGATCCCTTCAGCCTAGAGGCACGTGACCGTAATCGATCCCTTCACCAGAGGCACGTGACCAGAATCGATCCCTCCAAGACTAGAGGCACGTGAATCCCCTTGCGGGTGAGTCGGTGTGACGACGGTCACGGGTGATGCTGACGAGCTCGCTCCACGGCCAGGCTACCCAAGGGCAGTAAATGCACCCTAGGGACGGCGATACGTAACACCTAGGTGTGCCAAGTAAAAGACTAAAGACTAAAGATTAAAGTATATGCAAGCACCCCAATCATATGAGGCATGGCAGCGACCCACTAGTGTGAGTACAGGGGATAGAACTTATATGAGACATGTTATGATGCTGCACTTGAGGACGGCGATACGTAACGCTCAAGTGTAGACAGATTCAGGCACCCTAGGGACGGCGATACGTAACGCCTAGGTGTGCCGAATGAAAGAAAAGTAAAATTTTATGTATATGTATGAATTCAAGTGCAAGTTAAGTTAGGTACAGATGTTATGTTCCCAGAGATTAATGTTATGTTTTATATGTTGAAGTTATTATCCCGGGTATTATTCATGAAATAATCTTGTGTACATTTTCCCAAAGGACCAGTATATGAGTAAAAATGAACTTTGCTTCGGATAAGACATTTTTCGAAATGTAAAATTAAACAATTTGTGCTGCATGTTCATCTATTTTCAAAATAAACCGAAGCAAACTGGAGACGACCATGATGACACTATGTATGAAGATTAGAGAATCCTACTGAGAATTTTATAATTCTCACTCCTATTTCCATGTTGTCTCCAGATGATTTTAGAAGTTTCCAAGGACGGCTGAAGTTGCCGTCTGCCGAGGTCCGCCAGTAACAAAGAATGTACCCAGGGTATGGTGCTATGACTTAAGCATAGTACTGTGCTTAGGAGGGTGTTACACCTTGGCTCACACTAGCTGGGTCGATGCCATGCCTCATGTGATTGGGGTGCTTGCATATACTTTAACCTTTAGTCTTTAATCTTTTACTTGGCACACCTAGGCGTTACGTATCGCCGTCTGGCTCACACTAGCTGGGTCGATGCCATGCCTCATGTGATTGGGGTACCTGCATAAGCTTTAATCTTTAATCTTTAATCTTTATTCTTTAGCTTTTACTTGGCACACCTAGGCGCATGACGCCGTCCCTAGGGTGCATTTATCGCTCTTGGGTAGCTCGGCCGTGGAGTGAGCTCGTCACCTCACCCGTGACTGCTGCCACACGGACTCACCCACAAGGGGACCCACTGCCTCTAGGTTAGAGGGACCCAAAGTGCAACTGCCTCCAACATAGAGGGACCCAAGTCTTTAGCTGCCTTCACAAGGAGGGACCCATGTGCAACTGCCTCCAGGTGAAGGGACCCATGTCTTTATCATTTAACTGCCTTCACAGGGAAGGACCTCAATTAACTGCCTCCAAGTGAAGGGACCCACATTCAATACATTTACATTCTTTCATTCTCATGCATATTCAAGCATAGTCATACTGAGTGTACTCATGCATATGCTACATCACTTACCCTCACATATCTCATAACATAATTATGTCATTCTTGAATATAGGGTTTCTATATACCCATTTAAAACTTTAATTCATCCTTACATCTAAACATTCATAGCTTCTTAGACTTCTGCCGTAAATCCGGCAGCATGACGAATCAGCTCCGCCTCCCCATGAATAGTGCCAGTTCACATAGACAGTTCAGTCATAGTAATATAATCAATCTATTCATATATAAGGATTAATATAAAACTGGCAATCCTCAACTCACACCTTATATGTTTCACTAACCCTTGTCAGATTATCATTTTGGCCATTCCGCCAATTCTATTCGGTTCTGCCCGAATCTTGTATAATCCACCTTTATCTCTATTCAACTCATTCACATCTGAAATTTGGATATATCATAGCTCTATATGTCTACTGTCTAACCTCTTTGGTCCCATGTTATTCTGATTTATATAAATCAGGATACTCACCTTTTTCTTCAGCTTGTTCAGTCACTAGCTCGAATTACACTCCTGGGAATATAAATTCACTAAAAATCGAGACTAAGCTCAAATCATGCGAAATTGGTCTCATATCAAAGCTAACAGGACAACCTTTCGTTTGCCACAAGTTTCACTCCATTTGCTTAAATACATCTCTAGATATAAGTCCTGAAAGTCGACCTTCCTGAACTACCCTGTATTGGTCTGAATTAGACATAGGACAACTTCCTCGAATCACTGGGAACAATTGGAACCATAACAAACTCGGAATCTTATATTGGGGTGTTCCTCTGTGTGTAAGCTTTCTAACAAAACTGGTTTCACTCAATTTGGAGTTGTATAGGGTGAGTTATACTCTCCTCATGTCACCCTGCCCGGATGAAAGTCCTAAACCCTAGGTCAAACTTCAAAAATTCGTATCTCTCTCAATACTAGTCCAATAACCTTATATGATATATCCATGGAAAGCCCTGAAGGTCTACTTTCATCTAAAAATGGCTTCATCGGATTTGACCGATTGTAGGCGGCACCGTACACTCCGCCGTACGGACTGCCGTGGACTTCCTCACCATGACAGCATCTCACTTCTCCACTCCTTCTAATCTTCTCCTTCTAATCATAATTCTGACTCAAAGTCTTCTATTAATTCAATCATAAATTCATCCAATACATCCAATAGTTCATTAAATACGTAAAGAATAGCACAATCTCATACAATCATAGTGTAAGAAATTCAAGAATAGAGCAGAATCCTACCTCTTTGGAGCAAGATTTGGCTAAGTGCTGAAACTTGGAGTTTGGATGAACAAGGCCGGAACTTAGCTTGAGTTTTGGATGTGTGAGCAAGAGAGAAAGAGAGCCGAAGGAGAAGAGGAAAACAACGTGAATTATTGTCTGAATCAAAGGAGGAAGGATGTGTTATATAGGCATGAGTGGAGGTTAACTTGGAAGGTTGTGATTGGCCTATAAACATAAGGCCAAGTTTCACCCAACCTTGCTCTCCATGTTGCCCTTTGTGTGGTAGTTTCTAGCATATTCTGGAAACGAAATCGGAACTCGTAGGAGCTATAAAGTCGTAACTCGTGAACCTCATGTATATGAAGTCGGAACTCATCCTTATTATACTTGAGGTCGGAACTCGGTCGCTTTTACTTGAGCGGGGAGATGAAGCCTAATATCGGAACTCGTACCAGCTTGTATGTGTCTTGAGGAAATCTTGTATCAATGTCGGATTCCGGAAGTCGAAAGATCACAATCACAAAATTCGAATTCTAATTCAAACTCGAAACCACGCACAATCGCTTTTGAAGCTTGTTATCTTAGGTCGGAGGTCGTAACTCATGTAATCGCAATCCTATAATCTCGGAATAAACTCTGGGAATGCCAATGCTCGATATAAAATCGAACTCGTGTGATCAAGGTTTACTCAAGGGTCCGAACTCGTGTCCACTCCAACTGAGTTCAACACTAAGGTCGGAACTCGGGAACGCGAGTCACATTTCCAAACACAAGTTCTTAAAGCTCTAAGTCGAATTCATATACTGTATGGTGTTGGTCACTTTGGAAACCGGATATACTTGCCTTGAGGCACGAAGTCGGATCTCATGGAATTACGTTCATGTGTTTGGACTTGAAGGTTAAACTCGGAAATCGTTGGAAATAATCCATACGAGGTCGGAAGTCGTGAAAGGTATGAAGTCGAGAATTGGGCAAACATGAACTCTAACTCGAAAATACTCTTATCTGTGTTTCAAAGACTAAGTCGGAAATCGGAATGAATAAGTCCTGAGGACGAAGACGAACTCGGAAATCGGGATGTTACACAGTGCCTGCATTATCTTCATCCGGAGCCACCTTGATGTGACCATTGACCACGATTTTATCCAACCTGACCTCGCTAAAATTAGCATTGGGACAAATGATTTGGCACTGCTTTAGAAACGACTCTTTAATCTCTAAAGCCAACTTCGCCCACAGCTCTCCACTTGAGCCATTTCGTCCTTTGTTCTTGCAGTAGCCTCAAAAGAATCGGCACAAGCACTCTCGAGTTCCAACACCCGGGAACGGGAATCCTCCAATTGCTTGTCCTTTGACTGATGCATCTCCTTTGGTTTGTCAATCTCAACCTGCTTGGCTTTCTTCAAAGCCGACTTCTCATCTCGAAGAAGAGAGAGCTTCTCCTTTAAGACTTTGAGTTCCTCCATAGCTCGAACGTTGGAAGTAATGACTGGCTCCGAGTAGCCGAGTAAGGCCGCTTGTAACATCCCCGTATAACATAATAGGAAATAATAAAAACATCTTTGGGCAAACTTTTATTGTTTACAGCCTTGCCCCTGAACATTTTTAAAAATAACATTTAGGTCCTTATATCAATTGAATTAGCAGAATAAGGTTTTAAACAAAGTAGAACCACGTAGCAAAAATGTAGAAACCCAATTCTTGGCCAATTGGGCCACGTAGGTCTCCACATGTGAAATGACATGGGATGCCCCTAGATTTGCCCATAATTACGAAAATGCCATTAGTTATGGAAACCAAACAGAAAAATATTAAAGGATTTATGAAAAAACGAAAAGATAACAATCCCAAAGAAACAGTGCAATTGATTTGTGCTGTTAATCAATTTATTAGAAAAATAAGAGTAATTAAGGATGAATTATAAATACTAGAGCTAAAGGGATTTTAGATTGTTGTGTAAAAGACTACGAGAAATTATTTAGTATAATGTCCAGAATTACGCTAAGTTTAATATACGTTATTAATCTATTTATCTGACTTTATTAAATGTGTAGAATTAATTAGAAGTTAATGATAGGTTAATTAAGAATTAATTAGATGTTAATTAGATAGAATTGGATTAGAAACAATTGAAATAGAAACATAGTAAATCTCATAAAATTCTTCATAATCGTTTTGTCGATTTGAAGGAAATCAGTAGAATTTTGGTATTTTAAATTGTCGGAACTAAATCAATAGGATTATGTGATGAAAACCCTAGGATAAGTGGCTGAAATTCAGCCACCATTCTTCCACCTAAGTGGTGCCAAGTAGCTACTCAAAGAGTGGAGAAACTTGGCGCACTCACCACCAATCACAAGCCACAAAGCCTAACTAACCATGTTTTAAAGCATCAAAATCTCTCCTAACTCCCCTCATTTTTGTGCCCCCTCCAGCAGCTGCCCATATTTCTTTCTCTCTTCTCCAATTCCACTCCTTCTTCCTCCCATCTCCAAGCTCTACCTACTTCCTCCACCAAAAACTCAAATCCAGCTTATTTCTACATCAATTTGAGGTAGGATTCAACTTTTTTGCATGATTTTATTGAATTAATGACTATTAGGAATACTTTCTTCTCTTATGTAACTGATGATATATGGTGGTGGTGTGATGATTTATAGCAGATTTAGCATGTATTTGCTTGGGTTGATTGAGATTTGAATGAGAAAACACAAAGAGCCACAAAACAGAATCTGCTAGGTTAAGGAAACCTATGGCAGTCTGTACGACAGAGTGTACAACTCTGTCTACATCATTTGAAACTGAATGAAACTAATTTTATATGATACTATACATCTAGGGATTTCCAAAAATATAAATCATAAGGCCATTGGATAAGTATTGAGTGAGATACGAATTTTTGAAATTTACCCTAGAATTCTGACTCCGATTCCAAGTAGACTGGAATTCGAGGGGCATAACTCACCCTATGCTCCATAAAATTGAGTGAAAACAATTTTATTAGAAAGCTAAGACATAGATAAAAGTCTCATAAAAATTTCAGAGTAATATTCGATCCCAATTGCTCCCAGTAGTTCAAGGAAGTCACCCTAAGTCCAAATCGAGCTAAAATAGGGTAGTCTAGAAAGGTCAAATTTTGGAGATTATAACTCAAGCTCTACTGAAGAAAATAAAATGGGGCTTTTGTAGATGGAAGATTATCCTGTTAGCTTTAATATGATACAAGTTTCATATGATTTGAACTGGTTTTTGATTTTTAGTGAATTTTTATTTTTGAGTGTGTAATTCTGGCTAGCTACAGGGCAGGTCGAGATAGAACTTAAATAACTTGAGCTACATTTATCAAAATTAGATGAGACCAAAGAGGTTAGAAAATAGACACATAACACTTCAACATATCTAAAATTTAGGTCTAAATGAGTTAAAATATACTTATGGCCTAAGTTACAAAAATAGGGTAAAATCAAAAGGAAGTGGCAGAAAACTAATTCAATATCAAGGTTATGAAACTTTGTTTGATTATTGGAGCATCTATACCTTGCATTGATTTTTCTGTATGAATGACTGTCTGGTGACTAATACTATTCACAAAAAAGCGGACTTGATCCGTTATGCTTCCAAATTTTTGGCAGAATTTTATGAAATTATGATAGTTTCTGTTATGAATATTTATGATATGAACATGAAATTCTATATGCAAGGATATATGAAAGTAAATGATAAAGCATATGTGTGAGTGCATTCAGCATGTTTATATATGATTATGTATGAGAATGAAAGGATATGAACATATTAAATGTGGATCCCTTCACCTAGAGGCAGTTATGAGATCTCTTCTTATGAAGGCAATTAAATAAGATAAGGGTGGGTCCTTTCACTTGGAGGCAGTTAATTGGGTCCCTCCCTGTGAAGACAGTTAATTGGGTCTTTCCCTGTGAAAGCAGTATAAAACTATCAGATCCCTTTACCTTGGAGGCACATGGTCAGATGAGATCCTTCTACATTGAAGGCAAGTGGTCAGTTGAGATCCCTCTATTCTTAAGGCACGTGACCAGGAGAGATCCCTTCAATTTAGAAGCATGTGACCAAAATGAGATCCCTCCAAGACTAGAGGCACGTCGGTCCCCTTACGGGTCAATACTGTGTGACGACGGTCACGAGTTGAGCTCACTCCTAGATCAGACTACCCAATGGCAGTAAAAATTAAAGATTAAAACATATGCAAGCACCCTAGGGATGGCAATACGTAATGCCTAGGTTTGTCAAGGAAAGGAAGTCAAAGAAAGTTAAAGAAACACAAGTGCATTTTGCATGAACTCAAGTGAACATATATGCATATGCATGATCTGTTCTATTTCTTCATTATATTAGAATAACTATATTCGAATATATTGTAACTATTATTTAATTTATGAATTGTAAATTTATTTTATAATAATTCTTATATCTTAAGTGCATGAATAAAAGGAACTCTGCTTCGGACAATATATTTTCAAACTATAAAACTAAACAATTTATTTGGTATGATCACCTTCTTCATAATAAACCGAAGTAGCTAGAGATAATAATGATGACACTATGTGTGATAGATTATAGAATCCTATTGAGAATTTAAAATTCTCACTCCTATTTCTGTGTTATCTCCAGATAGCTCGAAAGGTTTCGAAGACAGCTGAAGTTGCTGTGAAATAAGGTCCACTTAGGTAACAATAACAACTCTTGAGTGTGGTGCTATGACTTAAGCATAATACTATACTTGGGAGGGTGTTACACCGCTAACTTTAGCATAGCATGCTCAGCCCATTAGAACTTGGTGGCCAAGTTCTCGTCATCCCCTTTTAGGCACTCGAGGAGGGCAGGGACCATCAACTCCTTATCCATAAAGTCGGGATAAGGAAAGTCCTTTTCCATCATGTGGAATTCCGACCTGTCCCTTGATGCGAGAAGAGCTTCGGCGTCGATAGCCACAGCCTTCTCTTTGGCCTCCTTTTTCAATTTTTGTTTCTTCGAGGACTGGGCCATGGGGGCTACCTCATTGGGAGCAGGAGTAAACACTGGTTCTCCAGATTCCACCGATCTCGGGTTGTTACTCTCGTCCCCCTCATGGGGCCTCTTCAGTATCCTACGACGGAATTCAGCAAGGGTGGACTTTAGAGCCATTTCATCTACAAAACAGAAATCAATAATAAGTGTACAATAAAGAAAGGAGGAAAAGAGTGCAACAATAGTAGAAAAAGACAATAACCTAAATATCGCTTAGCCTCCCTGGGCTTTATGCAAACTATGATCTTCAAATTCAAATGGTTTTTCCCAAAGCTTTCGAGAAGGAAGTCGACAACAGCCTTCTTCTCGGGTTTAAAAGAACTCTCCTCTATCCGGGGAGCACCGAAATAATTGCACCAAAAAACGTTAAATCAGAGCTCTCCCTCCAAGGTCTCCAGAAAGGAATCAAATTCGGACACCTGAATACTTTAAAGAAAATAGGGTGAAAATTATGAAAGGATTCCTCATAGAGAAGGAACACCTTCCGATTGACATGAGCATGGAAGGACAACCATCCTAAGGTTACACCACTGTTGGTAAGACGGGTCAAGGTAAAGAGAAAGAAGAAAGCTTCTGGGGATGGTGCTACTCCGAGATATTCGTGGATAATCTCGAGCCCTCGAATCATCGCCCAACTATTTGGGTGTAGTTGAGAAGGAGCGGCCTCCGTCCGGCTCAGAATCTCCACTTGAAAGTGGGTAAATGGAAATCAAACTCCTAATTTAGAGATGATAACATCATAAAACCACTTCCACTGGGACCCCCTAAAGATTGATATCACTCACTCTCTCGCTCGGATTAGGAGCCTCTAGGTAATATTCTTCCTTGTACTCACCCTCCGGCGAGATTAGGTTCTCCTCTTTGAAATGAGTTAGGAACTCCGAGATTACGGCTAAGGGTGTCCCAAGGACTTCGGGATTGACCCACCGGTAGATGAAGTTGATCTCGAGAGGAAATGTTAGAGCCTTCTGTTTTTTGACTATTTTGAGATCCCAGACAACCTACAAAGGAAACCACCCCTATATCACAAACTCGGGAAAAACTTAAGTCGAAAACTTTCAGAAATATAATGGAAACTAAAAAGGCAGGCCCCCTATGGTGGTTTCCCTCTAAACATAAAGCCACCGACAGGCGGCGAAAGTAAGAAAATGAAGCAAAATAGGGGTTAAAACCACCCCCAAGTGGTGGAAGAGATGCGATTTAATGGTAGAAGGAAACCAAACCACTAGTAATATCACATTTCATCCTACGAAACAAGCACTATAAATACTAGAAACAAGAAATAAAAAGAAAAGGCATACCTGTTACAAGAAGCGAACGCTGGAATATGGTAGATTATGAGATGAAGCATCCACTTCTTCTTCGCTACAGAGGTTGAGGCAAGCAAAGAAATGGAGGAATGAGCAAGCAAAGGGACATTTATAGGCGTAAAGACGGCCCCTTATTGCGCATACCAAATGTCACTAAGGGCATGGTACGGCTTTTTGCATGGAGGAGTTGGGGGCAAAAATGGAAAAAGAACCCCAATTCAAATGATGAAGGAGCTCAAATCGAGGCGCCAAAACAATACATGTTCGCTCGAGGCAACAAGACGCAGCTTACGAATTGAAAGAACGTTGCCACTTCCCAAAGAGCCAAGAGGTTGCCATAAGCAAACGTGAAATCATTTGAAAAATGGCAATCTATTCTTGGAACCCAGAAAATGACTTCGGAAAATCATGAGGAACTCGGCACTCGACAAAGTCACCTTAGTCATCGAGTTGGGGACATTGATCTGGACTAGAGTATACGAGCCCAACTCAACCCAATAGCTAAGCCTAATTATTGGTCGGATTCATCACTATCCGACGCCCATCTCGGATCCACGTATGAGCTATGGCCCAAATCCAAATTAAGGCCCAACTCCGGATTAAGTGTAACGGTCCTCTAATATTGCGGAGCGGTACTCACCTTGCGTGTTGCTAATAAACTCGGACCCATCCATTAACCCCAAGCCAATAGACATCCTAAGATATCCCCTACGATGGTGGAACCAGACCCCCATCTTGTCAACTACCTACTCGTATATATATGAGTCCAGTTGTGGACCTTAGGTACTTTTTCTTTCCTACCTCTCATACACTTACCTGCACCACTAACTCGAGCGTCGGAGTCCTGGCAGCTTTTCTAACTCGCCAATCATATCAAGAGCAGTTTGAGATCCCAATCATAAGTTCGAACTCCCTTTAGGTAACCCACCTCCGAACAAATTGTAATCAATTACAATTGTTTAAAATAGGTTCTCAACTATTATGGATGCTCTCGGGTTGAAATTTTCATAATTTTAATGGATTACAAGGAATTGTAATCGATTACCAGAGGCCTATATAATGTCCGGGGACGCTCTCTTTCCTCATTCTTGCGTTTTCTTTCTCTCTCTTCTACCCAAAACTCTCTTTTCTCTTTCTAAACTCACTCTCTTCCTCATCCTATACGTCCATATCAAATCTTCCCACTAAACCCACTTTAAAACACATATTAAACACTTCAATCTACTCCAAACAATCATCAAATCTACCACTCTCTCTATTTCCACCATTAGTGACCTTGGAGCTTGGAGGAGGACAAATTGTGGAACCCATCTCCATTCTCATTTCCATTGCTTCCTAAAGGTGATTCTTAACACTTTTCCTTTCTCCCTACCTAGAAATCTCGATTTTTACATAGTTTGGGGGATCTCTATGAACCCTAGGTTCGAGATAATTGGGGATTATAAGATTTGGGAGTAATTAGCATCAATTTCAAGTACCAACAACTACTATTGGGTTAATTTATCATATTTGTGGTGTTAGATGACTCTAATTACTGCTTTATAAGCCTCGGAGCTCTGTAGAATAGAATTCCACCTTTGGACTTGTGAACTGTGAGTAGATAGTTCATCCTTGGCTTATTTTCGAGTGTATTTATTTGATATATATGCAAATAAATTAATATATCATGAAAATATGATTTAGACCTTGGTAGCCTATTTATTCTTACTTTACCACATAGGACAATGACTGGTTTTCTATTAAATTTTGAAAATTGTTCTAGTTTTGAAAGGTATTAAAAATAATATATGGAGGATTTTGCATGAGACTGAATTGAAAAGATTTGGTATACTCAACAGTATATGGTTTTGTATGGGATTTCTCCGCACCGAAGTTATGAATAGCTATGTACATGTTAAATGCAAGGTTTTTTGGGGAAAGCTAGTATTTTTTTTTAAAGATATGATTTTAAGTTTTATGCATGAGTATCCTTATTAAATGTTATGTATAATGGAAAGAGAAAGAATTGAGAAAGTCTAACCCAGGATCGTTATGCTAACGATAGCATACGTTAGCCTTGGTACACTTTGGATTATCATTTACATAGCCACTCAAGGGAGTGGTGCATGACAGATATTACACAACCATACATATAATATGGTGTATGATGAAATTACATGGCTACTCAAGAAAATGGTGCATGATAGATTACTTGGTCACATACAGGAAAGGCCAGATAAGTGTGATTTCTAACAAATTATCCTGGAATAGATAGATTTCGTTGTTTTTATTTTATATGTCAAACATGTTTTTGGGAACAAAGGATTTCTTTTATTTAACTCTATACGTTATTGTTATTCTAAATTACTATACATTGTGTTAGGGACACTCTATCTCTCACTGAGTTGGATAAACTCACTCTGTTGCTTCCTTTTTCTTTTTCAGTTACAGGTGTTCAAGTAGAATCTGGTCCTCCTATCCTCACCAGTAGATATTGAAATCTTGGGTGAGCCTTTCTTAATTTAAGGGCATTATGTACTTTTTTTTTTATAGTTTCGAGAAACCCTTAAAATGTTGTAGCTCTATGGTACTACAGGCAGGGTCCGACCCTTGCTAGTTTATGATGATGTTTGTGTTGGAGTAATGTGTATTGAGTTGGTTGAAATTATAATGTGATGGAATTATAAATTTGGATGTTGAAAGGATATATAGTTATGTAGATGTGCAAGTATGTGGATTTATAGATGATTCTGATTTGAAATTATATTCTATCATGTTGTGTGCTGACGGGTGCATTCTGAGAATGTCTGGATCCCTAATGGATGAGTGTGATTGTTTAATTGTGCAGGTAGAGGAGTTGTATTTGGGAATTATTCTAAATATAAAGGGGACTTTGTCTAATTTTTGTGAAGATGGTATGATCAAGGCTTGCTAAAGAACCTGAGCCCTATGCGCCGGCCATAGCTTGGGTTGGGTTGTGAAAACCCTAGCAACCATAAAATCCCAATGGACTACAAATCTAGGAAATCCTACCTCAAAATCAAGATTTATAGCTCCTCAGCTTGAAGCTTTGATGTCTCTTGTAACATCCTCCCAAGCACAGTACTATATTTAAGTCATAGTATTACACTCGGAAGTTGTTACCGTTGCTTTAACGGACCTTGTATGATAGTGCTCTTCAACCGTCTTCAATATCTTTAGCCAACTCTAGGTGGCAGCCTTTAGTATTTCCTAAGCTTCCTGGAGATAACATGGAAATATATATAGAAGTGAGAATTATAATTTCTCAGTAGAATTCACTAAGAAATTACATGTCGTGTCATCACTATTATCTCCAACTGCTTCTGTTTATTATAACAAGGTGAGCATATTATATAAATATTTTTAGTTTTATATTTTGAAACTATATTGTCCGAAGTCGAGTTCATTTCAGTCATGCACTTGCCAAACAGAGCAAGAGCTAAAGGATAAGCATAGTAGATTGTGAGGGATTTTGTAATAATAAAAATAGCAAATTGTGCATGTGCAATGGCTCATCATGAATATCAGGCGAATGCACTTATACTTTCTTTTCTTCCTTTACTTGACACGCCTAGGCATTACGTATCACAATCTCTAGGGTGTCTGCATGTATATATCTTTGTCTTTAATCTTTACTGCCGTTGGGTAGTTTAACCTAGGAGTGGGCTCAACTCGTGACCATCATCATACAAAACTAGCCTACAAGAGGATCCACATGCCTCTAGTCTTGGAGGGATCTCATGTTGTTCACATGCCTCCAAGGTCAAGAGATCTCATTGCTTTAACTGCTTTTATAAGGAGGGATCCAAATAACTGCCTCCAAGTGAAGAGACTCAATCTTACATAATCATATATTTTCTTTATTTGCATGCAAATATGCAAACTTTCATAAAGAGGATTGTGATCATATCATCATATTCTTATCATAAATTTTTATGACATAGATTATCATAATTTCAAAAACTTTTGCTGAAAGCTCGGCAGCATAACGGATCGAGTTCACTTCCTTGTGAATAGGGCTAACCAACTAGACAATAATTAGTATAGAAAATTATAATGTGCCATTTCAATACTTATACAAAACTTGTAGCCTTTGCATTTAAATTGATTTTCGGCCAATTCCTTCAATTCTGCGCGTATTTAGAAATTAAGCCATACTTTCTGTATAACTCCTTTAGACCTAAATTTTGGATATGTTGAGTATTATGTGTCTAGTTTGTGACCTCTTTGGTCCCATTAAGTTTTGATATGTATAACTCAAGTTATTAACATTTTACTTAGGTTTGTCCTATTACCTATTACTAGGCAAATTTGCACACTGAAAAGTAAAAATTCACTAAAAATTGAAATCTACTTGGATTCCAACAAAACCTATGTAGTTTTAAATCTTTTTATTTCCAATAATTTTCACTTCATTTGAATAATTAGAACTTGAGTTATAAGCTCTAGAATTTGGGTAACCTGCATTGTGCTGCTCTAGGCTAGTTGGAACTTAGGGCAACTTTCATGAATTACTAGGAGCAACAGAAATTGAATTTGGTTCTAAAATTTTTATAGCATGTTATTCTATGTCTTAAATTTCTAACAAAAATGTTTCACTTAATATGAATGAGTATAGGGTGAGTTATGCCCCTCAAAATCTAGTCTGCTTAGAATCAGCGATAGAATTCTAGGGTTAACTTCAAAAATTAATTTCTAACCCAATACTCATCCAATGGCCTTATAATTTGTATGATTAGAAATCTCTAGACTTCTAGTTTAACATAAAATTAGTTTCATTGAGTTTTAACAGCTGTAGGCAGAGTCGTACATTCCATCGTATAGACCACCGTAGGTTTCCTTAACCTCATCCATTCTATTTGCTTCTCTTCACTAGATAGTCATCTAAAACTCAATTTATACACAACAATCCAGCCATAAACCTCCATATAGACTCATAATAACATCAAATAAATGCATCTAAATGAGTTCATAGTAGCCCAAATTCACAAGAAAATTCAAAGAAGAGGTTGAATCCTGCCTCTAGTTGTTGTAGAAATGAGCCAAACTTGATCTAGTCTTGAAGGATATGGATGGGCTTGAAGTTGGTAGTAAAAAGGAGTAAAAATGGAGGAAGAGAGGAAGAGAAAATGGATGGTTTCTCAGCTGGAAGGAGAAGCTCAAAATTATAGGGGAGGAAGAAAGATTTTTGGGGTTTAAGAGCACTAACCTTACATGTGATTGGTGGAGGCATCAAGTAATCAAGATGTGACCAACTTGCCCCTCTTTTGTGTGGTTGAGCTTGCCACTTTGTGGGGCTAAGGTGGCTTCCAGCCACTAAAATTAAGGTTTAAGGTGTGAAATTGTACTGGTTTGGTTCTCGTAGCATAAGATACCGAAATCTAGTCGATTTCTTGTAAATTGTTAAAACGTTGCTAGCAACCGTCTAAAACTTTCTACATAACTATTTCAAATTCTTCATTCATTAATCTCTTTATAATTCATTCCTAATTACCTCTACATATCTAGAAAAATCGGATAAATTGGTCAACAGTATAATTTAAACATATTGTGAATTTTCGGACGTTTCATCTCTACTTCCCTCAAGCCTTAAGATAGTTATAAATCGCTTTTTACTTCTTAATTGGTTGAGGTTATATGACCAATGGAAGAAAGATTTGGGCTGGTTTTATGGCTTTATAGCTTTATAGATGATATATAAAGGAAAAAGTGGAAGATTTGAGCAAGAGGGAGCAAGGTGTAGAAGTTTTCGGTGTGTATGAGTAGGTTGGAGAAGAAAATGAGAGTTAAGAATGAGGCGAGGTGGCTGCACGAAAATGAAATGAAAAAAGAGACAAAAATGTATGTCGTACTTCTAGTTTACTCATCTTGTTGGTTAAGTTAGTAGCTTGAATCTTATTGGTAGGTATTAATGGAAATTTAAATTTCCTTAAGCTTGAACTTGGGTGATCTCCATTTGGCCACCAAGGAGGGGTTGGGTGGCTAGTTTCTAGCCACATATCCTAGGATTTTTAATTGACATTTATGCCATCATTCAATATAGGTTCCTGCCAGTTCGATTCTTGCATCACAAGACCCTGCTAGCAAGATGATTTGCATTGGCTAGCAAAACATTGCTAATTATTTCCACAGAGAAGACTTAAACTTGTCTTACCCTATAATTACTATTTCCTTATTGCCTACTTGTATATCTATAATGTATCTAAAATTAATCATTCAACAATTAGTTACGTGTAGTATTATTCGGGATGTTATAGGTTGGCCCACCCTGCCCCCCTTCAGGGTTGACCCGTGGTGGGGTAAGGAAAGGTGGAGCAGGTTGGCTCGTTTGCCAATGTTAGTTTTAACTTCCATAAAAACAAACTTTCTGGCAATTTAAACCCCCACTAAATAATCATTGTTAATAAATGTGTTTTGTGACAGTCATACCAGTAGTTTTTAAAAGACATCACTAAATATTTCATGTCACTTAATTTTTGGCCGATTTGGTAATGGCTGGAAAGTTTATTAGTGGGGGTTAAAACTGCCACTAAATGCTTTAAACAACCACCATTAAAATGCTTTTATCTTGTAATGGGAAACCTTTTGAAGTTAGTGGAGAACCAAATGAATATTAAAGTGACACCTGTAAAACTTTCCCTAAAACTACCTTTGAAATATTAGTACTGTAGATAGGTTAATATAACATATAATAAAGAATATTACTTTTATTAACTGTTAAAAGGTTTAAGTATCTTGATTTGTTCCTTTAAAAAAAAAAAAAGTTTCATAATATGTGAGGAAGTCTTCATAAAACTACTAGCCTTTAAATAAACATTAACTATTCAAGCTTCAAAATAAACCTATCATGCACAGATAGGTCGAGCTCAAACTAGCTATGCACAAGATAAATACCAGTTTTTTAAATTATATAAAGATAAGTTTAATTTATTTCTACTACTAATTATATTGTAAAAAATCTTGTCAATGTGTATTCTACAACTATTTCAAGTAAGCACTTAATTGATAAAGAAAATCAAATGTCAAATGTTGTGGTGTTGTTACATTCTAGTCTTCTACAAATAAGCACTTTGTGTATGGCAAATGTAACATCCTCAATTTCATGTCGTGCTAGATTACCTCAGTAACCCTGAGTAATTAGGCACTTAATGAGAAATTTTGAGATTAGGGCTTAATTAAGGGGTTGACTCGGATGAGAAAAGTCAAGAGAATGCTTAATCGAGATCAAATAATCTCTAATTAAGCAAGTCAGAGCCTCATAGCTTAATTAAGCACTAATCACCCTTAATTAGCTTACTCGAGTTTAATTAAGGTTAATTAAGCTTAATCGTAAGATTAATTTTTGTTAACCATGTTCTTGGGTGTTAATCACTAATCCTTGCTTAATCACCCTAATTAAGTTGTATGAGCACTTAATCACATGATTAAATTCAAATTTAGTCAACTAGACAATAAAGTAAAGAGTGATGTCATAAAAGCATAAAGCATGAGACAAGAGTGCTTTATGTAAGAGTTTGATCATGTTTTGTCTCCCCATCATCCACTTTGTCCCCTTAATCACTAATTAACACAAGATAACACAAAGTGAAGCAAAAATATCTCATCCTCCC
Organism: Pterocarpus santalinus; assembly: GCA_031439595.1. Taxonomy (NCBI): domain Eukaryota; kingdom Viridiplantae; phylum Streptophyta; class Magnoliopsida; order Fabales; family Fabaceae; genus Pterocarpus; species Pterocarpus santalinus. The sequence goes on from CM062527.1 coordinate 40,270,694, forward strand.
TCCTTCAAAGTGGACGCCACTTTTTCTCTCTCCCTCCCTTATTCATTTTCATTTTCACTCATCCTATTCTCTCTCTTCAAGCCAAATTCTCTAACTTCTCTCTAAACACTTCTTCATCTTCTTCATCTTCCTCTTCTTTTCTCCACCACCACCACCCTAAACCACTCACTTAGCCCTTCAAAGACCTCACCTTTGGGTCTTTGGAGACAAGATCAAAACACTACAACCTCCATTTCCACAAGATTTCAAGAGCTTCTCCTTCCTTCTTGCAAAACCACCACCTTCATCACCAAGAGGAGCCATCATCTTCTTCTTCCATCTCTCTTGTTTTGCGCCATCTTCAAGAAAGGTAGTGATCTTCATCTTTTTCATTTTGTTTACTCAAGAAAGCTTGGAGCTCGGTTCTTCCATGACCAAGATTTCTAAGTGAAAGCTTGAGAAGATCCTTTATGCTCTTCAAGAGCCAAAGTTTTCATTTTTGGAAAAATGTGTTCTTGATGTTCTTCATGTGTTCTTAAGTTTCCTCTTTTGGAAAAATGTGTTGTTGATATTCTTCATGTGTTCTTAAGTTTCCTCTTTTGGAAAATGTGTTCTTGATATTCTTCATGTGTTCTTAAGTTTCCTCTTTTGGAAACATATGTTCTTATTGTTCTCTTGCTTAAAGTTGTTCTTTTCTCTTTATGATGAGTGAATGATTAGAAAAGCTTCACCTTTTTATGTTTCCATGATTTGATAAGACTATGAACCTTCTAAAAGCTTTAAACTTTAAAAAGTTTGCTTCTTGATTTCCTTCAAAGTGGCGCAACTTTTAAGCTTCCATAAAGTTCTATTTTGTTTTGTTTTGAAGACAAGAATACATGTGAATGTCTAAACTTTTTGAGTTAGAAAAATGATATCTTGTCACTTTAGGCTTTAGGAATCAAACCTTAAAGAAAAGACCTTTCACAAAGTTTCAAACTTTATTCAAGAATAAGATCTTTAAGTTATAAAAATGTTGTTTTATGACATTTCATCCATAAAGTTTAGACTTTGAACCAAAATAATGCAAAAAGGCGTTAACTTTTATAAAGAACAAGACTTTTTATTCAAAAGCTAGTAACTTGTATCATTATTTCATAAAGATCCAATCTTAAGATAAGAGCTTAATGTCAAAGGCACTTACTTTCATAAAGAATGAGACTTTATGACTACTCTACTAAGAATGACAACTTTAATAATATTTAAGGCAAAAACCTTGGTATGTTATTAGTAACAGTTTAAAACTTTGTAACTTGAATAAGTTAAAAGTCACCCTTGGTGATTAGTGAACATTGGTGTTGTTGGGTTCATGATGTGGTTATGCATTGTCATGACCCAAGGATTAGAGGGATCTCGAACTCCTTGGGAACAAGTATGATTAGGGCCTCTGAGCATACCATGAACCTAGGAATCACTAAGTGCACTATCTCAAGGAAAGGAAACAATCATATAATTTAATTAATTTGAACAAGTGTTTCATAAGACATGTACTTAAGTGAAGAATATTTTCATCCAAGGACTAAGTGACTAAAAGACCACAAACACCTATCTTAACTATGTGATTCTATCATGGGTAACCATGGGAAATCATGTGATGATTCATAATATTTTTCACAAAGAACAACACAACTATAAACCCCTTAGGGTATGAATGTGTGATGCACTCGACATGATGAATGATGAGTTTGATTGAGCTTTGTCTCATGATTGAATGATGAGTGTGATGATATGATATGGATATGATGAACTATTGGTTGAATGCTGATGATTGGCATTTTGGGGAAGCTCCGGTCTAGCCGTTATGCTGCTGGATTTCCGTCAAAATTATGGACTTAGTCATATCATTGCATGCGTCTAGTCAAGGAAATGTTATGCATGTAAAGTATAAAGATAAGAAAAGAATCAATGGGACGTGACCCTTCAATCACTTCGGTAAGGGAAGTGAGAGACGGCGATCCACAAGGAACCTCTATGAGGGAGGCAAGGGTGTTCTGGAGGACCCTCCAACTTAGAGGTAACCAATATCGGCTTAGTCTGATTTGGTTAGTACTGCGTGACGACGGTCACGGAATGAGCTCATGTCCAAAAGCAGTCTATTTCAAAGGAAAGTAAAGAATGTTAAGCACGTGCTGGTAATGAAAGAAAAGTCTAAGTATAACCAGACAATGATGATGCATGTCTTTGCCTGTAAGTATATTGCCCATTTGCATTATGAATGTTTATCTATGTTCTAGTACGTATGTTAGTTATGATAATGTGGTCATGATCTTAAGTTTAAAAGCAACCCGCTTCGGGGTCTAAGTTTTCAAACCATTAAAAATTGAACTTACATCTGTCCACTGTTTTTATAATTAAACCTGAAGTGGCTGGGACAATGACGAGGACACTGTGTTTGTCTAGTCGCGATCCTACTGAGAAATTTAGTGTTTCTCATTCCTACGTTTCCGTGTCGTCTTCAGAGGATGTCGACGTCGGGCACAGTGGTGATCTACATTGAGTTCCCGGTGTGGCGTTGGCGCTTTGACCGGTCTTCGAATGCCTCGTGTCGTCGGGCGAGCGCAGCGATGAGGGTCTACATCTTCCACGACCGCCAGTTTCAGACCCCCGTGATGAGCCCATTTTTCCGACCACATCAGCCATTCGGCGAGGTTACTATGGATGACATCCGCCCCTACTTTCAGCCACCGAGATACCCCACTGATGATGACGAGACTGACTCGGATACCCGCTTGACTCCGACTGTTTCACTGGATTCCGACCCTTCAGAGCCGTCTTATTCGAGCTTCCATGTGGAGATCAATCCGTCTGAGCCCCTCTATCCGGCTCATTCTGGGGGATCTCACCGTTCGGGTTCATCGCAGCCTTCGATGATTCGTTTATCTTCTGATTCTTCTGCTTCATCTGCTGGCCCAGCTTCACCCCCGGTTCACGGGCGTGGGTTCATTCGTACCCGTGCTGTGCCCCGTGGGCGAGGACGTACTCGAGGAGGGGGACGTGGTGGTACTTCTCCCGGTGGATATGGGAACGATTTCCTCCGCTAGATGCTTGATGTGACGATCGCATGCGAGTCGAGCACGAGGATAGCCCCTTTTGGTTATAGTTATAGGGTTATCATTCTATTATGTGGCATGCTTGGGTAGTAGGATTTTCTGATGTATTTTCTTTTATCATGTATTGGTAGGCTTTTGGTTAGGGCCGATGTTAGATATCGAACCCACTATTATCTTATGTATGACTCTGATATGACTATTATTGTATTATCATGGATGGCCGTGGAATGAATGTTACATTTATCTAAGAATTGTGATTGCTCTTATTGTTTTATGTTTGTTAAATGCAACGTATGTATGGGATAGCGGTGTTACTTTATATGTTCACGATGCGCTCATGGCTCTCGATTTCAAAAATGGTTCACTTGTTTTGGAAAAAAAAAAAATTTACCCCTATTTTCGATACAAAGTTATTTCAAAAAGGTAATGTTAGTTCCGCGAGCAAAAGTAACAACTAATAATTCCACAATATGACCTAAGCATAGAATGAAACTACTAGGGTGTTACAGCAAATAGTGTGACCAAGAGATTTCTTTCTTTCTTTTTTTTTTTTAACTTTTGGTCATACATGGTGAATAGTACTTGTTAGTTACAAGAAATTTACTTGGGACTCATGAATTTAGCAACTCATTAAGATTAAAATTGGAATGTCACTTGTAACTTCTCGTGTACTAGTTAAGTTTTTGTGGTTTTTTTTCAACAAAATTATTTTTGATTTAAATATCCATAAAGTAGTTTGGTAATTAGGGCTAGCCAAAAAAAATAAAAAATAAAAAAAGAACTTATTTAAATGGGTACCACAGGCAATAGGATATGTACAAGGATGGCTTTGGTTCCTAGGAAGATACAGGTAGAGTCCTTGTTTACTAAACCTAGTGGAGGTAGCAATAAGATCACCACCCTATGAAGTACCGATAGGCTCTATATATATGTGTGTAATTATCTTCTATGATTATAATTGTTAAAATTATTGAATTTTCAACATGTACTTTCATTATCAATTTGGGTTATGTTATATTAATAGTATTGTAATAAATTTTAGATATTATGTATGTTTTATTCAGATTTAAGAGTATTTTTTTTATGAATTTTATTTTGAATTTTTTGGTTAAATTCCCAGAGATTCAAATCTCCATAACAAACGGGAAATAGAGACCCATAACAAGGAAAGGGACAACAAGAACTAAGGTAAATTTTGCAATGTAAACGGGAGCCTAGTGGATATCGCATTGCCATAACATGCTTTTAAGTCTTTGATTCTTGAGACATAGTGAGTGGAGATAAGAGTCGTTAATGAGTGCCAACAAAAGATTCAAGCAACTCAAGTTATGTATGGTGTTTATTATGAGCCAGAATTTATTTAATTATTGATTTTTTGGTCATCAAGCCTAAATTTATGTCAACTTTATTTTTTTTTAATAGAATTATGTTAACTTTGTTCATTGTTAGATTATTCATAGTATTACATATTCCAAACTCCATACTTCAATGAAAAAAAAGAAGGAGAAATTGTTTAAATATTATTCTATTTTATAGAAAACACAAGTGCAATTCAAGTTGATTAATTTTAGGTTTATTTATTTTTATCGAATTTAAATTATTTTTATTTGTCTTATTTCGATTAAGTAGCTAAAAAACACTAAACTCACTTCAAAGCAAAAAAAAATTGAAGACAATCCTAGGTTATTACCATCAACTCGACATCAATACAGTATTAGTATCCTTGAGTGAAGAAAAAGTCCATGTCCATCATCCACAACCACCTAGGACACACTTCAGACTTCTCCTATGTGCAGACAAGAACTAACAAAGTTATTTAAGGCAGAAAGTGCGGGTATGATCTGAGCTCATGAAGCTAAATAAGAGAAGAGATTAGATAGTGTTTGACACATGATCTAATAAAATTACTACTAATCTAGATTATCATTTAAAATGATTGTCACTTTTTAAATTATTGATAATGTTGTATTATAGTATTTGGTATCACAGGTAATCTATCTGGCAATTTATATTACCTTATTTGGTATATAAAAAAGACTATTCCCAAGATGTTATAAATACTCATAAGCCTGAATTATATTTTTTTCATAAGATTAATTTTTAATATATTGTTAGTGTAAAGTAGTTTACACTATCAACTAATTATACTTTATCTTTTATATGACTTAGGTCATTATAATAAGAATAAAATGATTTTAATAATGTAATTATACATAATTAGAAGGTTGCATAAGAAAAAAATTTATATATATAAATATTTGTTTTTCAAAGTATTGTAACATCCCGATTTCCGAGTTCGGCTTCGCCCTCAGGATTGATCCATCCCGATTTCCGACTTCATCCGTGAAACACAGATAAGATATTATTCCCGAGTTCTGAGTTGGTCTTGCTGAATTCTCAACTTCATGTTCGGAACGACTTCCGAATTCGTCTGTATCATTTTCCACGACTTCCGAGTTTAATCCTCAAGTCCGAACACATGAACGTAATTACATGAGATCCGACTTCATGTCTCAAGGGAAATGTACACGACTTCCGATTTAAGCTTCTATTTGGATTGTGACCGATTTCCGACTTAGAGGTATATTGGGCATGATTTCCGGCCTACGACTTCAATTGGCTTAATTTACTTCTTCACGACTTCCGACTTAATTTCTCAAAGGTATTTATACACGGTTTCCGAGTTTAAGTGCTTGGGTTTGGAAATGTGACTCGAATTCCCGAGTTCCGACCTTAGTGTTGAACTCATTTGGGATGGACACGAATTCGGGCCCTTGAGCAAATCTTCAGTCACATGAGTTCCGATTTGATATCCAATATTGGCATTCCCGAGTTCAAATAGGAAGTTCCGAGATTATGTGATTTGAGCTTTCGACATACGGCATCCGACCTTGATTCAAGATTTCCCCAAAGTCACAAACAAGATGGTACGAGTTCCGATATCAGGCTTCAGCTCCCAGCTCAAGTAAAAACAACACGAGTTCCGACCTCAAGTATAATAGGAATGAGTTCCGACTTGAAGTAGAGTAAATGCGAGTTCCGATTTCAAACAGTATGGCGGCAAATTACTCTGAAAGTGAGACATAGCTAAATTCTGTCCACAAGAAAATTCAGCCAATAAGAACCCTCCAAGTTAACTCCCACTCATGCCTATATAACACATCCTTCTCCTTTGATTCAGACCATTATTCACGTTGCTTTCCTCTTCTCCTTCAGCTCTCTTTCTCTCTTGCTCATACATCCAAAGCTCAAGCTAAGTTCCAGCCTTGTTCATCCAAACTCCAAGTTTCAACACTTAGCCAAATTTTGCTCCAAAGAGGTAGGATTCAATCTCTAATCTTAATTTCTCTAAACTAAGGATGCATGAAAGATTACTTTTTATGATTATTTGATGATATATTGGATGTGTATGATTGGATTAATATGGGATTAATATGAAATCTTGAGTGGCAATTAGAATTAGAAGAAGAAAAACTAAGAGAAATGGATGGATGAGGGTGCTGTCTTGGTGGAGATTCCACGGCAGTCCGTACGGCGGAGTGTACGGCGCTGCCTACAATCGGTCAAATCCGATGAAACCATTTTTAGATGAAAGTAGACATCCAGGGCTTTCCATAGATATATCATATAAGGTTATTGGATTAGTATTGAGAGAGATACGAATTTTTGAAGTTTGACCTAGGGTTTAGGACTTTCATCCGGGCAGGGTGACTTGAAGAGGGTATAACTCACCCTATATAACTCCAAATTGAGTGAAACTAATTTTGTTAGAAAGCCTACACATAGGGGAACATCCCAGTATGAAATTACGAGTTTGTTATGGTCCCAATTGTTCCCAGTGATTCGAGGAAGTTGTCCTATGTCCAATCTAGGCCAAAACGGAGTAGTTCAGGAAGGTAGACTTTCAGGACTTATATCTCGAGGTATACTTAAGCAAATGGAGTGAAACTTGTGGCAAATGAAAGGTTGTCCTGTTAGCTTTGATATGAGACAAATTTCGTAAGATTTGAGCTTAGTTTCGATTTTTACTGAATTTATATTCCCAAAAGTGTAATTCGGGCTAGTGACTGAACAAGCTGAAGAAAAAGGTGGATATCTTGATTTATATAAATCAGAATGACATGGGACTAAAGAGGTTAGAAAGTAGACATATAGAGCTATGACATATCCAAATTTCAGATTTAGATGAGTTGAATAGAGATAAAGGTGGATTATACAAGATTCGGGCAGAACCGAATAGAATTGGCAGAATGGCCAAAATGATAATTTTACAAGTGTTAGTGGAACATATAAAGTTTGAATTGAGGATTGCCAGCTTGACATTGTTATATGTGTGTTAAGTTGATTATGTTGCTTTGACTAATTTGTCCGTGAAATGCTGGCACTATTCATGGGGAAACGGACCTGATCCGTTATGCTGCCGGATTTACTGTGAAGTCTAGAAGTCATGAATGTTTAAATGTAAGGATGGATTGAAATATAAAGGGGTATATAGAAACCCTATATTTAAGAATGACATAATTATGTTATGAGGTATATGAGAGTAAGTGATGTAGCATATGTATAACTATGCTTGAATATGTTTGAGAATGAAAGAATGTGAAAATATTGAATGTGAATCCCTTCACTTGGAGGCAGTTATTTGAAATCCCTCCCTGTGAAGGTAGTTGAATGATAAAGATATGAAATCCTTTCACTTGGAGGCAGTTGCACTTGAATCCCTCCTTGTGAAGGCAGTTAAGACAATGAGATCCCTCTACCTTGGAGGCACGTGGTCAGATGAGATCCCTCTATGTTGAAGGCACGTGGTCAGATGAGATCCCTCAAATTTTGAGGCACGTGACCAGAATCGATCCCTCCAAGACTAGAGGCACATGAATCCCCTTGTGGGTGAGTCGGTGTGACGACGGTCACGGGTGATGCTGACGAGCTCACTCCAAGGCCAGGCTACCAAAGAGCAGTAAATGCACCCTAGGGATGGCGATACGTAACGCCTAGGTGTGCCAAGTAAAAGACTAAAGACTAAAGATTAAAGTATATGCAAGCACCCCAATCACATGAGGCATGGCATCGACCCAGCTAGTGTGAGTACGGGGGACAGAACTTATATGAGGCATGGCGATCTTACTCTGGAATATGGCATGATGCTGCACTTGAGGACGGCGATACGTAACGCTCAAGTGTAGACAGATCCAAGCACCCTAGGGACGGCGATACGTAACGCCTAGTTGTGCTGAATGAAAGAAAAGTAAAATTTTATGTATATGTATGAATTCAAGTGCAAGTTAAGTTAGGTATAGATATTATGTTCCCAGTAGATTAATGTTATGTGCGTTTTATATGTTGAAGTTATTATCCCTGGTATTATTCATGAAATAATCTTGTGTACATTTCCCCAAAGGACCAGTATATGAGTAAAAATGAACTTTGCTTCGGATAAGACATTTTTCGAAATGTAAAATTAAACAATTTGTGCTGCATGTTCATCTATTTTCAAAATAAACCGAAGCAAACTGGAGACGACTATGATGACATTATGTATGAAGATTAGAGAATCCTACTGAGAATTTTATAATTCTCACTCCTATTTCCATGTTGTCTCCAGATGATTTTAGAAGTTTCCAAGGACGGCTGAAGTTCTTTGTCGACGAGGTCCACTCAGAATAAGAATGACTCCAGGTATAGTACTATGACTTAAGCATAGTACTGTGCTTAGGAAGGTGTTACAAGTATCCTCTCACTTGAAAAGTAAGAGACTAATCTTAAGAGGTAGAATCAAGCACATAAGCAAAGACCCCTTTCTAGAGATACGGTCAAGCACCTAAGTAAAAACCCCTCTCCCAAGTATAGTCAGGTGCTTGAACAAAAACTCCTCCTAGCGATGTTTTTTTCATGCATTTGAATCTCAAAATCAAACATAAAACCATATGCTTTAGGGTCCCAAGTCTTTTTCACTCAGACCATCATCTTGTTGAAATAAAAAATTTATATTAACAATGTTTTAAATTCAGATTTTATTTTTTATTATTGCACTAAATAATTGCAATTCATGTTTATTAATTTGAGATTTATTTTATTTCATTTTATATTGATCAAGTTCTATTCAATTGCATTAATTTGGGCTGCAACCACTCAAGAAACTAGTAAGCTCTACACTTTTCCATAAAATTGAGTGCATTGACAATATTGGATAAAATTTCCTTTAAAATTTTTGACACTGTATTTATATAATAAATTAGTATTTGTTATTACAATCTTCGTAGTTAAATTAATTTATATTAAAGAACAAAAAACTCATTCTTTAAAGTCAAAAACAAATATGACCGATGCTTATAATTTTATGAACTAAAGTGAGTATTTACAGTTCAAGAAATTATTTGATTTTTACATTTCTCAAGCTCCACTAAATAAAATCTTTAGTTGTTTTGTCTTTTTTTGTAAAACTAAAAATTTGAAACCTCAATAATGGACACTCAACATACACAATAAGTTAAGCTTGTTTGTAATATAGACTAGGACGTAACAATATCACAACATTTTGGCATTTTGAATTTGTTTATCAATCAAATCCTTTTTTTGAAATAATTATAGAATTGTTATGGAATATTATTTAAATTTGAATGTGGATATCCATATCTTTATTCTGATTTGGTTAAGATTTGATTAAATAGAATCTGTTATTTGATCATATCTTATATATCTTATCCTTTGGCTGTAAATAGCCTTTTTGGTGCTTCATGTATGACATTCTTTTGAGAATATCAATAACAGAATTCTCTTTTTCTCCTCTTTCACTATTATCTTTTACTATTATTTTCATAATACGTTATCAGCATGAGACTTTATCATCCATGTGAAAGCCTGAGGTAAGATACTTTAACTGTAACATCCTCCTAAGCACAGTACTATGCTTAAGTCATAGTACTACGCCTCGAGTCATATCGTTACTGAAGTGACCTTGTCCGACAAAGAACTTTAGCCGTCTTCGGAAACTTCTACAATTATCTGGAGACAACATGGAAATAGGAGTGAGAATTATAAAATTCTCAGTAGGATTCTCTAATTTTTCATACATAGTGTCATCATGGTCGTCTCCAGTTTGCTTCGGTTTATTTAAAAAAAATAAGAACATGCTGCACAAACTGTTAAATTTTACATTTCGAAAAATATCTTTTCCGAAGCAAAGTTCATTTTAATCATACACTGGTTCTTTGGGGAAATGTACACAAGATTAATTCATGAATAATACCCTGGATAATAAGTTCAACATATAAAACACATATAGCATTAGTCTAATGGGAATATCACATCTATATCTCACTTAACTTGCACTAGAATTCATACATATACATAAAGTTTTACTTTTCTTTCATTCGGCACACCTAGGCATTACATGTTGCCGTCCCTAGGGTGCTTGGATCTGTCTACACTTGAGCGTTACGTATCGCCGTCCTCAAGTGCAGCATCATACCATATTCCAGTATGATCGCCATGTCATACCCCATCAGAGCGTGATCGCCATGTCACGTTCCTTAGGAAGATGGGATCCTCATTTGGTACTTACACTAGCTGGGTCATGCCATGCCTCATGTAAGTCCTACCCCTATACTCACACTAGCTGGGTCAATGCCATGCCTCATGTGATTGGGGTGCTTGCATATACTTTAATCTTTAGTCTTTAGTCTTTTACTTGGCACACCTAGGCGTTACGTATCGCCGTCCCTAGGGTGCATTTATCGCCTTGGGTAGTGCGGCCTTGAGTGAGCTCGTCACCTCACCGTGACCGTCGTCACACCGACTCACCCGCAAGGGGACCCACGTGCCTCTAGTCTTGGAGGGATCGATTCTGGTCACGTGCCTCTAGTTGAAGGGATCGATTCTGGTCACGTGCCTCAAAATTGAGGGATCTCATCTGACCACGTGCCTTCAACATAGAGGGATCTCATCTGACCACGTGCCTCCAAGGTAGAGGGTAGCTGCCTTCACAGGGAGGGATTCAAGTGCAACTGCCTCCAAGTGAAGGGATTCATATCTTTATCATTTAACTACCTTCACAGGGAGGGATTCAAGTGCAACTGCCTCCAAGTGAAGGGATTCATATTTTTATCATTTAACTGCCTTCACAGGGAGGGATTCAAGTGCAACTGCCTCCAAGTGAAGGGATTCACATTCAATATATTCATATTCTTTCATTCTCAAACATATTCAAGCATAGTCATACATGTGCTACATCCCTTACCCTCACATACCTCATAACATAATTATGTCATTCTTGCATATAGGATTTCTATATACCCAGATATATTTCAATTCATCCTTACATCTAAACATTCGTAACTTCTTAGACTTCTGCCGTAGATCCGGCAGCATAACGGATCAGGTCCGTTTCCCCATGAATAGTGCCAGCATTTCACGGACAAATCAGTCATAGCAACATAATTAACTTAACACACATATAACAATGTCAAGCTAGCAATCCTCAATTCAAACCTTATATGTTCCACTAACACTTGTAAAATTATCATTTTGGCCATTCTGCCAATTCTATTCGGTTCTGCCCGAATCTTGTATAATCCACCTTTATCTCTATTCAACTCATTTAAATCTGAAATTTGGATATATCATAGCCCTATATGTCTACTTTCTAACCTCTTTGGTCCCATGCCATTCTGATTTATATAATTCAAGATATTCAGCTTTTACTTCAGCTTGTTCAGTTACTAACCCGAATTACACTCCTGGGAATATAAATTCACTAAAAATCGAAACTAAGCTCAAATCTCACGAAATTGGTCTCATATCAAAGCTAACAGGACAACCTTTCATTTGCCACAAGTTTCACTCCATTTGCTTAAGTACATCTCGAGATATAAGTCCTGAAAGTTGACCTTCCTGAACTACTCCGTTTTGGCCTAGATTGGACATAGGACAACTTCCTCGAATCACTGGGAACAATTGGGACCATAACAAACTCGGAATCTTATATTGGGGTGTTCCTCTGTGTGTAAGCTTTCTAACAAAACTGGTTTTACTCAATTTGGAGTTGTATAGGGTGAGTTATACCCTCCTCATGTCACCCTGCCCGGATGAACATTCTAAACCCTAGGTCAAACTTCAAAAATTCGTATCTCCCTCAATACTAATCCAGTAACCTTATATGATATACCTATGGAAAGCCCTGAATGTCTAATTTCATCTAAAAATGGTTTCATCGGATTTGACCGATCGTAGGCGGCGCCGTACACTCCGTCGTACGGACTGCCGTGGACTCCCTCACCAAGACAGCATCTCACTTCTCCACTCCTTCTAATCTTCTCCTTCTAATCATAATTCTGACTCAAAGTCTTCTATTAATTCAATCATAAATCCATCCAATACATCCAATAGTTCATCAAATACATAAAGAATAGCACAATCTCATGCAATCATAGTGTAAGGAATTCAAGAATAGAGCAGAATCCTACCTCTTTGGAGTATGATCTTGCTGAATTTGAATTTGAGCTGAAGGAAGCCTTGACAAAGCTTGGAGGTTTGAGAGAGTAGATTGAGAGAGGAAGGGAGCTGAAGTGAGCAACGTAAGAATGATGAGCTGAAGAGGCAGGAGGAGGATACATATATATAGACAAAGCTTTGAAGTGGTAGTTAGAATAAGTGGCTTTGATTGGATGAAATTTTGTGGGCAAGGTCCGGCCATGTCTCTCCCTTTTGTGTTAAAATTGCTCTCCACGTCGTCCCAAAAATGGAGATACGCTCCTGTTCTATCTGAAATCGGATCTCGTCCCCCATTACACCTTAAGTCGGAACTCGTGTAATCCCTATTGAGACTGGAGTTTAAGTCGTATGTCGTAACTCGTCCTATCTGTGCGTGACTTGAGGAAATCTGGTTTCAAGGTCGGAGGTCGGAACTCATGTAACTGGCAATTCTATAATCTCGGAACTCCCTATTTGAACTTGGGACTGCCAATGCTGGATATAAAATCGGAACTCGTGTGACTGAAGGTTTACTCCAGGGTCCGAACTCGTGTCCACTCCAATTGAGTTCAACACTAAGGTCGGAACTCGGGAACGCGAGTCACGTTTCCAAACACAAGTTCTTAAAGCTCGTAAGTCGGAATTCATATACTGTATGGTGCTGGTCACTTCGGAAACCGGATATACTTGTCTTGAGGCACGAAGTCGGATCTCATGGAATTACGTTCATGTGTTTGGACTTGAAGGTTAAACTCGGAAATCGTTGGAAATATTCCATACGAGGTCGGAAGTCGTGAAAGGTATGAAGTCGAGAATTGGGCAAACATGAACTCGGAACTCGGAAAAATACTCTCATCTGTGTTTCAAAGACTAAGTCGGAAATCGGAATGAATCAGTTCTGAGGGCAAAGCCGAACTCGGAAATCGGGATGTTACATTAACAAAGTGAAGGCTTGACGTAAGACATTCTAACCATGTCAAGCTTTTTCAATCATGAATTTGTGATTCTTAATGCTTCATGAAAGATAAATTTGCTTAAATTATAGAAGCTAAAATTCATATTAACTCAATGGGTCTTGAAGACACCATTAAACAATGAACGTTGCGTCTTAACAGGATCGCATAAAATTCATTTTGATTCAATTGGCCTTGAAGGCACCATTAAATAATGAAATATCGCATCCCAGTAGGATTGCACAAAATCTATCTTGATTCAATATGTCTTAGAGACACCATTGAAGAAGGAAATATTGTATCCCAGTAGGATCGCGCAAAATCTATTTTAATTCAATGGGTCTTGGAAACACCATTAAAAAATACCATCGTATCCTGATAGGATTGCACAACATCTATCTTGATTCAATGGATCTTGAAGATACCATCAAGAAAATGCTGCATCCTAGAAGGATTGTGTAAAAGCATTGATTTTCCTTCATTACCATTTTCATGAAAGATTCATATTTGAATATTTTACTCTAAAAGATCCTGTTGATCTTTAGAGCTACCTGAAGCAGATATATGAATTGGATTTATTTGCGAGTTGCAAGATTTTAAATCAATTACTAAATACAACACCGCAATGTTGTAGAATTACCTCCCAATTCAAATTATGGGGGGAGATATTACTAATAGAGATATATTAGAAAAAGACATTCTTGACTTTTCATGCCTCAGATGTGCTCTTGTAGTAACAACATCGAGTAAAAGGCTTTACAATATATTTTGAATTAATTTTATGCCTTATTGTGGCTAAATGAAATAATGAGTTGCCCATGAAAAAACATGAAACCCACCCAATTAGCTCTGCTCCATTCCCTGTGTAACACCCTACTAATTTTATGTTATGCTTAAGTCATAGCATGAAACTAGTCGGGTTGTGTTACCGTGTTGATACTTTACTTACCTTTCTTGTCTTTAAGTTCTCCTTAACTCGTCTCTATTGACGAGACGGCGTGCTGTTATATTACAAACAAAATAAACGAAATATCAACAAAATGAACCGAATAGACTATCATCAAATAAGTATGGTACAATAAGGTCACTGCATGCGTGTAAACATATGTATATATATATATCAGAAGACGCTGTTTTAGTTTATGTACAAAGGTTCAAAGTAAAACACATACATGGGCTAGTGTATCAAAAGACCATACTGCCCTCATCTATCAGCCTACCCTATGGTCCTCATAGGACATTTCATAATCTACTGCTAATTCTACAGTCAAACCCATGACCCAAAGCTACATGCTGTCCAAAAGAGGGTCATGCTGTACAACATCCCCTGCCGCTAAACTACTCCGTCAGGTAGCCGTTAGCCATGCCAGGCTCGGCCGGAGTATAGTCCGCGCTAGGTCCCGAGGAGGAAGAGGGCGACGAGCCTGTGGCCTCAGAGGGGTCACTCTCGGAACTCAGAGGGACGTCAGGGGCTGCCTGTGGTGGTGACTCGGGAGCAGGGTCAGCGGGTGCAGGAGGAGCAGGATGCGGGTGCGCCATATGTAGAGGGATGGCAATATAAGGGGTAGCAGGGTCGAATAGGGGATGGTGCAAAGGAACATCAAAGTTCCTGTCGCTAAATAAGTACAAACGAAAGTTACACGAACCGGCTATGTACAGAGAGTCCAACTCCAGGTCATGGTGGAACTGAAGTGCGGGATCTCAATAAAAGGGTGGTGTGGAGTCCATCGCTGAATCTGAGAATGATGCGGAATACACAAGGCAGGTGAGAATTTCAGGAAAATTCTCGTAGGGTTCGTTACACTGACCGACATCACATACATTCTCGCTACCTCGGGTTTTACTTAATTATTAAAATACGTGTTCAAACTAAAAGTCCATTTTCATGAGTTTAAAAACATGTCTGGTCCGAGGTAAGGTTCAATTTTACTTTAATTGGCATAAGAAACGAAATAAGTACTAATACTAGTGCACAGAAGGATAAATGGAATAAATCAATGAATAGCGAAGCGTTGTAATGCATAATTGTAAACATCCTGATGCAACTATTCCATGGATTTATGCATTCATGTAATCATGAAAACTCATTCTTGAACTTTCTTTCATAAACTCTTTCATTACTTTCTATCATTTTTCCATCTCTCTTGGTCCCGGGAGTTCTTGGCCATTTTAGACTCCTGGGTAATAGTCTCGCTTATCGAGGATCGAGCTCGTTTCCTATACAGAAATGCCGGGTTTACTTTCTGACCTTTCCACCGATCTATTCCCATTAACTTTCTATCCGGGCTGGCCCAAGTAGTATGGAACTTGCATAATGACATGCTTCTTTTCACGACTTTCATGACTTTCTTAAGAATGTATATACATTCATATGAAATTCATAACTTGTTCATGGGTTCTACCGAAACTTCGGCAGCATAACGGAACGTGTCCGCTTCCCCATGAATAGTGCCAGCCAATCAATACATCAATATATCACAAGAAGCACAAATTCACATGTATACTCCAACATGAAACTCCAATTCATATCAAATTCATTAAGACAGAAATTCTGCCTCAGCATATACAACCAACCCGGTTCTTGTAATTCATGCCACAATTTCATTTTAGCTCATTTGGACCTCAAATTTGAGTATGTTACAGGGTTGTGTGTCTATTTTCTAACCTCTTTGGTCCCATCTAATTTCGGTATCTATAACTCAAGATATCTAAACTTTATCTCGGCCTGCCCATTAGCTGGCCAGAATCAGGCAACAAAAAGTAGAAATTTACCAAAAATCGAAAACTCACTCAAATCAGACGAAATTGGTCTCGTATTAAAGCTAACAGGACAAACTTTCATATACAAAAAGTCCCATTTCATTTTCCTTAGTAGGGCTCGAGTTACAAGCCCCGAAACTTAGCCTTCCTGAACTGTCCTGTGTTGGCCTGGTTTGGACATAGGGTAACTTCTTCAAATCACTGGGAATAACTGAGTGGATAACAAACTCGGGATTTCTCTGGATGTTGTTCTCCTATGTGTAAGCTTTCCAACAAAGTTGGTTTCACTCAGTTTCATGTAGTATAGGTCGAGTTCTACCCTAAATAACCCAATCTGCCCAGAGCCAGAGTTAAAACCCTAGGTCGAGATTCAGAAATTCATATCTTCCTCAATTCTGATCCAAAACCCTTATATGATATGTCTATGGAAAGCCCTAGATGTCTAGTTTCATTTAAAAATAGGTTCATCGAATTTGACCGATCGTAGGCGGCGCCGTACGCTCCGCCATATGGTCTGCCGTGGACTCTCCACCAAGACAGCACCTCCAGCCATTTAATCCTCTTAGTTTTCTTCTTCTAATTCTACTTCTAACTCAAAATCTTCTATTAATCCAAGCATAATTATTCAATTCACACATCAATTAAGGTGAAACTAATTCAGTCCAGCCAGCCAAGTGCATGGATTTGATGCAAGAAATTTAAAACCCCTACCTTTGATTTAAGTGTTTTGGTGCTGAGCTCTTGAAATTTGGATAAACAAGGCTTGAACTTTGCTTAAGTCTTGATGTGTGTGAGCAAGAGAAAAGAGAGCTGATGGAGAAGAGGAAAAGCAACGTGAATAATGGTCTGATTCAAAGGAGGATAGTGTGTTATATAGGCATGAGTGGGAGTTAACTTGGAAGATTGTGATTGGTTGCCCTCTTTGTGTGGTAGAATCACTCTCCACGTCGCTCAAGTGGTAGGAGTTTCTAGCATATTCTGAAACAAAATCGGAACTCGTACTTTACATAAAGTCGCACGTGGTGAACTTCCTGTATATGAAGTCGGAACTCAGAAAACATCCAGTCTAATTGAAACGTAAAAGTAGAGCCTGGTGAGAAGCCAAGCACTTAAGGCCTGAGCTCGTAAAATCATGAACTTTCTATCCCTGAACTCGAAAAGATATAGAAGTGAGAGCTTCTAATATTGAACTCAAGATCGGATCTCGCACTGCTAGAATCATAATGTCGAATTGAATACTTTCAGTTCATCCGAGCCTTAGAGACGAAGTCGGAAATCGAACATTTTACTCTTTGATCGATAAGATCTAAGTCGTAAAGAATCTTTGAAGTCGACAACGAACTCGTAAGTTGGAAGCATCAGTCACTCTCATTTCATCTCGCGAAATTGGAAGTCGGAATTCATACCGAGAAGGTCAAAATTTATCCACGCTTACAAGGTCGGAAATCGTCAGCTCCATCCATTAAATCGGAGAGCGTAAGCTGCATGCCTTAGGTCGGAAATCGGAAGAAGTCCCTTGCAAGCCTTGAAACGAAGTCAAGTCGGCTAGTGTTGAGGTCGGAGGCCAAGTGTAAGGAAACTCGGAAATCGGAAATGTCATCAATAATGGGGATCGGAAGTCGGAATTCGCGGATGTTACACCCTGAAGTGAATATAACAAATTATAGCCCCAGCAATGGCAAAGGTCATGATTCCAATTAAAATCATCAGAGTTAGAAGAAAATAATTGCTATCACTATGGCATCAAAGTACATTGGTCACGTACCTATCATACGTGGAGACATTTTGCTTGATCTTTATCAACTATCAATTGGAGTTACTGTATTTGAATTTTTAAATTGTTAATATGCTTTTAAATTCAAGTTTACATATTTACGAATTTCAAATCGTTACTTTGCTTTTTAAATTTAAGTTGTTGATAACCTATTCAAGTTTTAAAATTTTAAGGCTTTTGAGATATGGAAGAACAATCGTTGATTTGCTTAAATATAACTTAAGATTTAAACTTACGTCAATTAACATAAATTGATAATGTTGATAGTGCCATTATATGTATATATTGTTATTATTCAATATTATGCGAACACTCATGTATATAAGTACACTCAATATTTATTTATTCTTCTTTGTTATAATTATCATGTACAAATTTTCATATTGATGTACTTCTTTAAAGAAAATAATCAAAATAAATAGTATAAATATCTATCTTGTGAATACTATAAATGCGCACACTATTCTTAAAAGCAAGATATATTTTAATACAATTATTAGATGATTGAAGGCTCCAAAAGAGCTATTATTTTGTTTCTTGAATTTTTTTTCAGTCTTAAATATATTTGTAACTTCCGGAATAGTTACTATTTTGTTTCATGAAGAAATTTATCGAGTTTTAAAGATATTCACTAAAATGAATATCATATTGAGAAATTGAGAAGAAGAGAAAGGGAAGTAATGAGTACCTCCATATTATGACTTATGCTCCGAGAAAGAATGTTATAGTAAAGAAATCACTTATACTTCCTTCTGATCTATATTACACTAATATTAGTACAATTAAGTACATGTTGTAGTAAACTAGAAGTTTACTAACTAATATTAGTACAATTGAATGCATTTTATAGTAAACCAGAAGTTTCCTAACCCAAATGATTTAATTTATCATTTGGCATGATTGGTTGGGATATTTGGGAGTAATAATGATATGAAAAACTATTGATATGGGTGCTCATTGAAGAACTAGAAGATTCTTCAATCTAATAAGTTTTCTTTTGCTAACTGTTTTCAAGTTAAACTAATTATAAGACCAACCCTAGCAAAGATTGGATTTGAATCTCTTGAATTCCTAGCTAGAAAGAATTTAAGGTGATATATATGAACTAGTTCATCCACCATGTAGACTTTTCAAATATTTTATAATTTTAATATATGCATCTATGAAATAGTCACATATGTGTTTATTATCTCACAACGTGGAGTTTACAAGATTACTTGCGCAAATTATTCAACTAAGAGCACAATTTCTAGAATCCAATCAAAATAATTCATCTTGATGATGCTAGTGAATTTACTTTTCAAGCTTTTAATACTTCTTGTATGGCTGGTGATATAAATATTGAACATCCAGTTGCTTATGTTCATAATGGGTTGCTAGAATCATTTATAAAATGCCTCCAATTAGTTGCTAGACTAATGCTTATGAAAACCAATCTCCCAAATTTTACTTGAGTGCATGTTATTTTACATGCTGCAGCACTTATTTATATAAGTCAAACAAGTTGCCATCAATTCTTTCCCTTATAATTAGCTTTTGGCCAACAGCCAAATATTTCCCATTTAAGAAATTTTGGATGTGCGATATATATTTACTCCACTTTATTGCACCAAAATGGGACCCTAAATAAAATTGGGAATATATGTTGGATATGACTCTCTCTTTTTATAATCAAGTTTCTTGAAATACAAATGAGAGATGTCTTTAAGGCTCAGTTTATAGAATGCTAATTTGATACTGTTTCCAACATTAGGGGGAGGGAGTAAATAGTTGAAAAAGGAAATAAATTGGAATGTATCATTCTTGCTTTATTTAAATCTTCAAATAAGGTAATGAGAATTAGAAGTTCAAAGTATTATACATTTGCAAAGAATGGTAAGAATTGCTAGATGCATTTCTGACACGAAAAGGATAACTAGATCCTATATATCGGCTAAAAATGCCCCAATTCAACTAATGTCCTTGTTGGACAATCATACGCCAAAAGCATGGTAGACCAATCGATTCTATAAATGAAAATCCTTGAAAAAGAAATGGAGCAAGTGATTTTATGGAAGCAAATAATTCTAATAGTGATACTCTTCCTGTGAAAGACGACAGAGGCATAGTAAGCACTCCTCCTATAGTCCAAATTTATGATATAATTGAAACGCCAAAAGACGTTCAGGTACCTAAAAGTAACCAAGATGATGAGATCTCAATAAACTATGTCTCTATAGGAAAAATATGGAACATACAAGAAATTATTGTTGGCATCATATTTGTATATAATGTAGCACTAAATATTATGCATGAAAATGAGGATCTTAAACTAAGAACCATCGAAAAATATCGACGTAAAAATGATTGGCCAAAATAGAAATAAGCCCTGCAGGCTGAATTAAACTTACTTGCAAAATGTCTAATCTTTGGACCTGTTATCCGAACACCCAGAGGGTGTAAATCCTATAGGATACAAATGGGTATTTTGAGAAAATGAAATAAAAAAAATGGAGTAGTGAGTTGATAGTTTATGATCTGTGATTATCGAAACTCCTGAAGAGATTCCCATAGTCATGAAAACTTTATAAGAAGAGTTGGTGATAAAAAAATTCCTCGAAGGACAAAAAATTTTGCGTCAGCTTGTAAATCAAAATGAAATAGTTGTTTGTCAATCAACTTACACAAAGAAAATTTTTAAGAGATTTTATATTGATAAATCACATCCATTAAGTGCCCCAATGATTATAAGATTGTTGGATGTGAAAAGGGGCTCATTTCATCCTTGGGAAGGTAATGAAGTTCTTGGTCTTGAAGTACCATATCTTAGTGCCATAGGAGCACTTATATATCTTGTTAATAATACCCGACTTGATATAATATTCACTATAAGTGTATTAGCATGTATATTTCCTTTCCAAACTAGCTAGAGAGGCATTGGAATAGAATTAAAGATATATCTTCGTGGAACGATAGATATGTGGTTATTCATATAAATCTGAGTTACAATTAGTTGGCTATGTAGATACAGGATATTTGTTAGATCCACATTAATGCAAGTCTCAAACAAGTTATTTACATGTGGAAGGTAATGGATCAACATATTCAAGTGTCATGTGGATTATCTTATAAGGAAGAAACTCTCATAACTTTATATGAGGACACTGTAGCATGCATAGTTCAGCTAAAAGGAGAATATATTTCTTTAGAAGATTTTCTTTACATATGATCTTCAAAACAAGGAGATTGATATCCAACAAATTCATTCAAGTGATAATCTTGTAGACTTATTTATCAAGTCACTACCTACTTCTTTCTTTGTGAAACTAGTGTATAATATCGGAATGCGTCAATTCCGAGAGCTTAAATGGTGCTCTGAAAAGGTGGGAGAAATACCATACTCTTTTTTCCTTATTCAAGATTTTTGTTCCATTGGGTTTTCCTTGATAAGGTTTTTAACGAGACAGTTTCTATTGTGAGGATATTGTACTCTTTTTCCTTCACTAAGAATTTTTCCCCAAAGGGTTTTTTCTTAGTAAGGTTTTAACAAGGCATATCTCTAATAGACATCCAAGAGGTGGTGTTGTGAAATATTATTTAAATTTGAATGTATATGTCCATATCTTTGTCTTTATTCGATTAAGATTTGATTAGATATAATCTAATATGTGATCATATCTTATATATTTCACCCTTTGGCTATAAATAACCGTTTAGGTACTCCATGTATGGCACTCTTTCGAGAATATCAATAATCAAATTCTCTTTTTCTCCTCTTTCTCTATTATCTTTTACTATTATTTTCATAACAAGAATCATAATTGCTATATAGTATGAATTGCTTTTTGTGTAAAATGTGCGAATAGTTCAAAGGGTGGTTATTTTTTAGTTTTTTAATGAATAAAAAATTGGGTTTTGCACTATTCATAATTTTTAGAATAATATTGACTAGAGTTTTTGTAATGCCCAGGTCTCTAGTCACACAAATCATGACACTTTATCCTATCGAACCTTGCGAAACCTCTAAGTCTGAACCTTATGCCTCCTTGGAGGACTGTATGATTGGGACATTTTCCAGGGATCAAAAGTATCGATAATTGTCCCTTAGATATCCAAGAGTTAAGAGTGATTTTTGATAAATTTTAGGAAGTCATTAGCCTTTTCATTTTTAGCCCGGAAGTTTAAGAAAATGCGAGTTTCTGGAGAGTTGTACTAAAATCCAAAAGTTGGATTTTAATTCTTAAGGAGTTTGATTTTTTCAATATTTTTATTAGATTAAAATAGGGGGTATTCTCTTATTTAAAGTTAATGGAGAGTAAAATAGTTTTAAAGTTAATAGAGAGCAAAATAAATGAGGATGTTAACTTAAATGTAAATAAGTATATGATGATATGAGAAAAGTATTTGGAAGAAAAGAGAAGAGAAAAAAAAAAGGATCGAGTACCTAGGCGCCCAAAGCCAACGCTTAGGCACTGGCTATGCTGCAGGATTTATGCGTTTTCAGGTAGGCGACCGCCCAGATGGCCAAGTCGTGATGCCCAAGCACCCATTGGGCGGAAATAAAGATGAATCTCAACCTTTTCTCCCCCATTCTCCACCATATATATATATATATATATATATATATATATATATATCTCTCTCTCTCTCTCTCTCTCTCTCTCTCTCTTCTTTCTCTTTCATTCTTTTCTCCCTCCATATAGATCCTATTATGTTTTTGTAACATCCCCAATTTTTGTCTAAGGTAATTAGAGAGGTTAACGATTAACTGAGGACTAATCGGCTAATCTTGATGAGCAAAAGCTTAGTAAATTGAGTCAAGTCAATAATTAATCATAACGTACTAAATGTTTTAATTAAAATCTAGTTATCCAAACCTCATTAATTCGTAACTTAGAAATATAATTAAGCTAATCTAATCCTATTAATTAAGTAAAAGACAATTGTTCTACCTTAATCGATTAGGATAAATTAATTCTTACACCCTAACTACATAATTCATAAGAGCAATTCTTTCAGAGGAAAATGTTTTAAATGTGTAATTAACTGAAATCGGTTAAAGAGCAATTTAATTAATCAAATTGAATTAACAACTTAGGTAATTCTAATAGCTTTGAAGATTTAAAAATTTCTCCTAATTGATGCACCAAATTTTGACCAAGGATAAGACCAAAATCCAACCATCCATTTGCCTTCTCATCATGCACTCTTAGATCAAGGGTCTATGTTAATAGTATCTCTTTAGTCTAGATAAGAGAAGTACCTTCCTCCCTTAGGATTATGCCAGTTGGAGTGATCATATTCACCCAAGCCAATCCCAAGAGTGGTCATGCCTTTAACCACTTGAGAAAACACTAAATGGTCTTTACCCAAATGCCAAGACTCAAAGGAAACACAACCCATCCTTTTACCCCAAGGTTCCTAGCCCTTTTGCTTGAAAAAGAAGTAAAACTCACCTACTCACTCTTGCTTGTTAGAGAAGCCAAACTAATCAGCCCTCACCCCCATTTTTTGTGCCCCAAATAGCCCTCTCACTCTCTCATTTGTGATCTCTATTCTTTCCCAAAGATACCAAGTAGCCACTCCTCTTCTTCTCAACCTCTCCTTGTTCTTCCTACTTTCCTTCTTGTTCTTCTTACTCTTCCACCACCACCATCCTCATTTCCATAACCATTCTCACAAGCCCTTCAAGGACCACCCTCTTTGGTTCTTGAGGAAGCAAAACAAACACTCACTTAGCCCCATCATCAAGCTCAAGGAGGAGGAAGGTCATCTCCAACCATTTCCATTCTACAAGCTTTCAAGAAAATCCTTGTGGTAGTGACTCTAACCCCTTTCTTTTCCATGTTTTTCAAGCTCTATAACTCCTAAGCTCTTCATAGCTAGGTGGTTTTAGAACTTGCACTAAAGGCCTCATGGCCATGTTTTCATTATATGAAGTTGTTTAGGATTTTTGCTCTTTTCTTGGAAAATGTCTTTGGTTGTGCATTTTGTTTTATGTTGAACCCAACTTTTTAGAACTCAAAATATTGATTTTTACCAAGATCTCAAAGTTTAAAGATGGTTTGAAAATGTAAAATGGTCACTTGAAGAAAAGACTTAATGTTTTTACAAGAAGACTCATTGAAAACAAAATTGTGGAAACCTGAAAATTCTGGCAGTCTGTATGGCATGACTAATAACTCTTTCAATATAACTCCAAATTCAACAAAAATAATTTAAACAAAAAATACTCATAGAGCTTTTCATACATATAAAATACGTGAAATTTGGCCTTAAAATGAGAGAGATATGAATTTTCAAAGTGTGCTATTCCCGGATGTGTTTCTATTCGGGCAGTATGTAATAAAATCTTAATAACTCAAGTTATGCAGAATATTTTTGAGTGGGACCAAGTTTTTTAGAAAGCTAAGATATAGATGAACATCCCCATAAAACAGTTTTGGCAGATTCATTGTGATGAGCTCATACTAAGGTTTAAAAATCACTATACTGAGAATAAACTTAAAAGCTGAGTAGTCAGAATAAAATGTGCATATCTCAAGTTACAAAATGAATTTTTGAGTGGGTTTATTTTGTTTAAGAATAGACTCAGAGAAGTATAATCATACCAAAATTCGAAGCAAAAGAGTAAAAGATGAAATTATGGTGAATTTTTGAAGTTACTGCCTCACTATAAAAGTAAAACTGGTTATGGTTAAATTTTAAAGGTTAAGGAGAAATAAGCTTTAAGACATTAAGACCCTTACATTAAGCATTGGAAAACCTTCATAATTCATCTTAAAGGTTTCAAAAAGGATAATGGATGAAATTGGCCCTATGCCTAATAAGAGAATTTATGCAAGAGGGGACCTCAATTAAAAGCTTGCACCAAATTTACTAAGCTAAGCTGATAAGACTTTGTGTGATATGTATGCGTCTATGTGTCATTATGATGACAATGATATGATGATGATAATGATGACATGAACATGATATGATGATGATCATGATGATGATGATATGATAATGATAATGATGATATGATATGATGATTATTATAGTAATATGATGATGATGATATGGTATAATGATATGATATGATGATGATATGAATATGATATGTTGAGGATATGATGCTTAATGATATGTGATAAAGAAATCACATTTGGGGACGACGATACGTAACACCCAAATATGGAAAAGAATCAAAATAATTTTGCATCATCAGCTTTAATAAGAAGAGAATGAACTAAAGGTATGATCCTTCAAAAGGGAAGGTGACCTAATTTAAGCTCCCCTCACCCACGACTTACATGAGACATGGCATGACCCAGCTAATGTGAGTATAGGGGATAGGGCTTACATGAAGCATGGCATGACCCAGCTAGTGTAAGTACCAAAATTTTATGGTGGCGACGGCCACGGTATGAGCTCATTACCACTTATGTTTAGTGGGTGGAAAGAAAAAGACTTAAGATAAAGTCAAGTAAAGAAAAGAAAGGGACTTCGGTCCAAGCCCTTGAAGGGAAGAAGTTAAGAGAAGCTTATAGCACAGCCATGCATGTTTTAGGTGATTATACTTATGTCCATGTATGTTATGATATAAATGATTAGAGAGTACGTTAAAATTGAATCCACTTCGGATATTCATGCTTTCAAAAACCTAAGAACTGAACCTTATGAATGCTCACTGTTTTCATTAATAAAATTGAAGTGGCTGGGACGATGACAATGATACTTTCATATCGGGTTTGAGTCCTACTAAAAAATTTTATTTCTCACCCTAATTATTCTTTCGTATCATCACTAGATCTCGATGGCGGACCCAGTGACTGGAGCATGGATTCCCCACATTGTGAGCGGAAGTATGATGTGGGATACCAGACAATGCAGATTTGGACTTGAAGTTGCTGTAGCTCTGCATCTTCATACATTCCTTTTTGTGATGAACGATGTCAATCTAAGTTTGTGTTTAGTATTTGGGTCATGGCACGTCCATGAGCCTCCCTCGATGTAATGTTTATATATATATAAACATTATGAACTCATATAGATGTAATGATTAGCTATGTAATGTAATGTATTTGTTAATTATTATTTATTTACCTTTCTCATATTTTATGATATTGTGTTTTGGACTCTCTCGCGACACGCTCTTTTATATTTATCTTCTCGCTCAAGGCTTTATTTTTCAAAACACTGTAAAACAATGACGTATTTCAAAAAAAAAAAAATCTTACCGTATTTTCCATGTAATTTAATTTCAAGTGAAGTTTAGTTTTCCACGAACATAAGTAACAACTAATAAAACGCCATAATACGACTTAAGCGTAGTATGGGTTTATTAAGGTATTACAGTTTTCATCAATTTTTTACTCAAACCCACCACAAAATCTACCCTTTCCTCCTCCTCATCATCATAGCTTTGGGTTTGGCTTCTCTCTTGGATCTCGCTCTCTCTCCTATCTTAGTGAGAAAAAGTGAAGGTGGGAGGAGATCCAAATCCTCCATCAAGCTTCTTCATTCTTTTTCTACCTAAGGTAACTTTCTAAGCTTAAATCTTCTTCTATTTTATGAGTATGGAAGGATTTTCTAGGAAGATTGACTTATGGTTGAAGTTTGGGAACCTAGGGTTCCAAATTGGGAATTTTGTACTTTGGAAGGTATTTTAAGTTAATCCTTAG
Source organism: Pterocarpus santalinus (assembly GCA_031439595.1). Classification (NCBI taxonomy): domain Eukaryota; kingdom Viridiplantae; phylum Streptophyta; class Magnoliopsida; order Fabales; family Fabaceae; genus Pterocarpus; species Pterocarpus santalinus. The sequence goes on from CM062527.1 coordinate 40,297,365, forward strand.
CTCTAGAAACTAATTAGCACTTGATTTGTGTTCTTTAGGATGTTAGATGCTTGTGAGGATCAACTGTGGACTCTATGGCATATTAAGCTAGAATCACCTCCTCATGGTCTCAAGCTGTGAGTGATAGTATATCTATAGCTTGCTCCTTATCCTTAAATTCCTAAGTACATGCTTAAACTGTATTTTTTTTATGAAGTTTTATGAAAGAAATTGATTTAATGTATTTTACTCTATATTATAGAACTTTTGAAGTAATTATGTTAGTTATGTATATGTATGTATGTTTGAGTATATATGTGGGACAAGCTCTTATAGAAAGAGATAGCTAAATTTCAATAATTTGAGAAAGAGCTTTGGATACTTTAAGGTGAATAGTTTGAAAGTACTATACTTTGAACCTATGTTTGATATTATTATTATTTTGAATATTTGAAAAGCTGGTAACTCTATTTGTTGAGAATAAGGAAGTTTCTTGAATATTATCATGTGTTTGAGGTTATGAGTAAGAAGGTATATGATTTGAGAAAAAGAAAAGTTTAGTGATAAGGATTTAGCAAAGAGTAAAGTTTATCTAAGGGGAGGAACTGTAACAGAACTATTTGCTAATGGCAGCAGCATTTGCTTGGTGCACCTTGACTAACCCAGTTAGCAGGGTGATTGCTAGCCCAGCATGTTTGGCCGATATATCCAGAAGATATAGACATGCTAGGCAAGCCCAGAAGTGAGATCAGCCATTTGCTGGCAAGGCCTACATGAGGGGCCAAGGCCCAAGTCCCTGGGTGCCAGGCAACTATTTTCTGAAGTAGGATCCTCCCTTAAGTTTTATTATGGCATTTTGAAATATAGACAAAGTATTTTACTTGAGAAATGAGATATAAGGTTTTGGAAAATTATCCTTTTGCTATAGATATATTGTCTCTCATTGAGTCTATATGACTCACTCTTTTCTCTCTCCATGTTTTTAGATAGGTACAAATTTATGTTTGTGTGCCTCTGATTTGCTGAAGCCATTGGATTTTCAGTGGTTCCACACTCTTATTTGTGTGGTTTCCTAAGGTTATCCCTGTTGAGATTTATGGTGATTGTATACAAGTGTATATATGTATGTCTCTAGTGATGCTCCATTAGCTTAAGCAGGGTCCTTCCTGTGTTGGTCATGTATTGTAGCAAGTATATAATTTTTTTTATTTATGAATAGTTGAATCTTAATGATTACAGATATGTATGCATATTTTCATCAAAATGAAAACATTTTAAATTCCCATGATTTGTGTTGTGGGATGCATTCTGAGAATTCTTGGATCCCCAATGATTTTGTGTGCTTGTATTGTTTTTGCAAGTAAAGGATTCTTATTTGGGAATAGTCGTGAATACAAGGGAAACTCTGCCCGATTTTATTATTTTGTTTTGGAAAAAGGTCTAATATATGCTTGCTAGGGATGTGTCCCTATGTGCCGGTCATGTCCTGAATTGGGTCATGACAGTTTTGTACCGTGTTTTTAGGGGTAGAAACCCCTCAAAAAATTGCCCATGACTTATCAAAGCCTTCAGTCTTTTTTTTTTTTCTCAGATAGTTGATTAGAGCTCTCAAGTCACCCGTGGAGATGAGGAGGAAACAAGAAGAACCACAAGACATAAACATACATGCAGATAGTACAACACATCAGACTAATATCATTAGAAGCTAATAAAACATAGTAAACACCCAGGCTGCAACATGACCATGAGATACCGAAACAATAAAATAGTAGCGAATAAAATCACAGGTGGATCGAAGACCACCAAAAAAACACCCATCATATTGGATCCAAAGCAATTATAACTTGATTTTACACACTATAGGATTAGGCATATTAGGCAAGCAAAGCCATTGGAGACAAGAGTGTTCCTCCAAACCAAATCAACACTATTTGGGATTAGTCCAAGTACAATTCGAACCATAGAAGACCAACTAAAGCTGGACACGAAAACAGAATAATCTGCAATAATAGAAAGATAAACACAGAAGCAAAATAGAGTTAGCTTGTCAAGATTAGGACACCATAACACCTTTTGACCAGTCACCAAGTTGCATTGTTTCTGCCATACATCTAACCAAATGAACAGAGATTTCTTTTCATGCTTGATAACACCAATAGGAGCCCAATTCTGAAAATTTTGCAATCTGTTGAAAACAAATTTACAATCCTATGGAACATTATTTTGTTGAATCCACAAAGAAGTGACTTCTGTAGAAATGGAGGATACGCACAAGTCTTCAACCCTTAAGCCAACCTCTTCAACTAAAAATTGGATAGATTCATCTAGGGCAATGACAGTAGCTTCGGTTAAAGAATTTGCCGAAACAACATCCTACATGAAGCATTTAGGAATAGGAGCATGACTCATAAAATACCCTCCAACAGCATACATGTAACACCCTAATAATACCATACTATGCTTAAGTCATTTTATAGCATTACTAGTTGTTACTTTTAACTATCGCAAGTTTTTATAGTTGAAATTAGTGTAATATATGAAAATAGCTTGTAAATTTTATTCTTTTGTATAAAATCTTTATGCTTGAAAGCTGAGCCTTTAAGCTCTTACTCGCAAAAATATGGACTTTGTTCTACGTATTGCTGAGTACTAATAAGACATATGACAAAATTGAAATAACATAGCACAATACCTTAAGCCAATAATGTAATTATAGATAATCAAGAGTCAATTATAACATTCCCATATAATATAATAGGAAGTAATAAAAATAAACTTTTATTATTCACAATCTTGCCCCTAAATTTTTTAGAAAATAACCTTTAGGTCCTTATATATTATTTACAGCCTTGCCCCTGAATATTTTAGAAAATGATATTTAGGTCCCTATATCAACAGGATTAGTAAAATGAGATTTTAAACGGAGCAGAATCACGTGGCAAAACCGTAGAAGTTTGAATCTCTGCCAATTGGGCCATGGAGGCAGTCTGGTGTGAAATGACGTGGGGTGCCCCTGGACTTACTCAAAATTACAAAAATTGCCATTAATTATGAAAACCAAATAGAAAATGCTAAACATCAAAATTTTCTTATTGTTTTTCGCCTAATTGTTCGGTTTTATCAAATAATTGAGATTAATAAACATTCGGGTAAATAATTATTTAGGACTAATCGATTAGCAATTAATTGAGTTTAGGTATAAGTTAATTAAGTTAGGAGTCTACAAGATTTCATAAAATTTTCTTAAAACCGATTAACCAATTTAAAAGAAATCGGTAAGATTACGGTATTTTAAACTGTCGGAACCGAACCAATAGAATTATAAGCTTGAAACCCTATGAACTAAGGCTGATTACTCAGCTAATTAATCCCTAAAAGTGGCGCCACTTTGGCCACAAAAACAAGGAGAGTTGGCTGAAATTCAGCCTTGCATTTTGAGCCAATCACAACCCTTCATTTCAACTACCAACTTTAAAGCTTTTATAACACAATTCTCCTCTTTTCATCAGCCCATTTTCTACGTTGCTTTCTCCTCTCTTTCAGCTCCCTTCTTCTCTTCTTCCCTCACTCAACTCCATCAAACCATCAAGCCTAATCAAGTTTTGTTCATCCAAGTTCCAAAATCAAGCCAAATCACAACATAACAAGAGGTAGGAGTTTAATACTTGCATCAAATCTGTGGACTTAGCCGGCTGGGCTTGGATTATTTTCACTTTCTTTGATATGTTAAATGAATGTTTATGATGATATGTGATTAGTTTTGGGCTGTTTGTTTGATTGAAACCGAAGTGGAAGCAAGAAAGCATGAAAATAGGAAGAGCTTATGGGTTAGAGAGCCAAAAACCCTCGGCAGAGTGTACGGCTTCGCCTACAGCCAATTAAATTTCCTGGAACCATTTTTATATGAAACTAGACATCGAGCGCTTTCCATAGACATATCATATAAGGCTTTTGGATTAGTATTGAGAGAGTTATGAATTTTTGAATTTCAACCTAGGTCTTTGGCTCTGACTATGGGCAAACTGGGTTGTTCAGGATAGAACTCGCTCTATACTACTTGAAAATGAATGAAACTAACTTTGTTACAAAGCTTACACATAGAGAATGTCCCATAAAAATTTCAGAGTTAGATAAGATCCCAATTGCTCCCAGTGATCTAAGAAATTTGCCCCATGTCCAAACCAGGCCAGAACAGGGCAGTTTAGGAAGGTCAGTTTTCAAGGCTTATAACTCAAGCCCTACTAAGTCAAATGGGATGAAAATTTTGATAAATGAAAATTTGTTCTTTTAGCTTTAATAAGAGACCAACTTCGTTTGATTTGAGATAGTTTTCGATTTATAATGGATTTTTACTTTCAGGTGTCTGATTCTGGCCAGCCACTGGGCAGGCCGTGATAAAACATAAATATCTCAAGCTATAGATATCAAAATGAGATGAGACTAAAAGGGTTAGAAACTAGACACACAAAGCTACAACATATGCAAAATTGAGGTCCAAATGAGTTAAATAGAAATTATGGCTTGAATTATAAAAACTGGGTTGGTTAACTATGTTGAGGCAGAAAACTTGCCTTAATGAGATTATTGTTATTATGAACTCCATGTTGAAATATGTATGCAATGTTGTGACCTTTGTGATAAATTGATGTTCTAGTATACTGGCACTATTCACAGGGAAGCGGACTTGATCCGTTATGCTGTAAATTACAGCGTAAATATGTGAATTATATGAATGTGATAAATATTTATGTGTTATGCCCATAAGATTCATATATGCAAGGATGACTTAAGTATGATATGAATATATTGAATGTGGATCCCTTCATCTGGAGGCAATTACGAGATCCCTTCTTGTGAAGGCAGTTAAATAAGATAAGATGTGGGTCCCTTCACTTGGAGGCAGTTGCACTTTGAGTCCCTCCATGCGAAGGCAGCTAAAACTTTTGGGTCCCTCTATGTTGGAGGCAGATAGCCAACTGAGTCCCTCCGACCTAGAGGCACGTGGGTCCCCTTGTGGGTGAATCGGTGTGACGATGGTCACGAATTGAGCTGACGAGCTCACTCCAAGGCTAGGCTACCCAAGGGCAGTAAAGGGTAAAGACTAAAGACTCAAGACTAAAGATTAAAGCATATGCAAGCACCTCGCTCACATGAGGCATGGCATCGACCCAGCTAGTGTGAGTATAGGGGCTAGGACTTACATGAGGCATGGTATGACCCAGCTAATGTAAGTACCGAATGAAGGTCCTATATTCCTAAGGAACATGACATGGCAATCACGCTTTGATGGGGTATGACACGGCGATTATACTCTGGGATATGGCATGTAAAGATTTTATGATGAGAAGGAAGCAAAAGAAAGAAAAGTAAACTTTATGTATATGCATGAATTTAAGTACAAATAAAGTTATGTGCAGAGGTTATGTCCCCAGTATATTGATGCTATTGTATTTTATTATGTTTCAGTTACTATTCCTAATATAATTCATGAAATTTGTTTCGTATGGACTCTCCCAAATTGCCAAGCGTATGAGTAAAATGAACTTTGCTTCGGAAAGTATATTTTTGAATTGTAAAATTTAACAGTTTGTATAGCATATTCACCTTTTTCATAATAAACCAAAGCAAACTGGACATGACAACAATGACATAGCATATGTTAGTTTAATGAATCCTACTGAGAATTTATAATTCTCACCCTTATGTTTATTTCCGTGTTATCTTCAGATAGTTCAGAAGTCCCGAAGAAGGTCCTCCAAGGCGGAGTTGACTAATAAGATCGAGGGTGGCTAAAGGTTGCTGCCAGACAAGGTCCGATTAAGTGACAGTAACAACTCCTAGGTGACGTATTATGACTTAAGCATAATACCGTACTCGGGAGGGTGTTACATCAATCATTACACTTAATAATTATCACATATGCAATAAGTCAAATTAAGTAGCATGACTTCGCACATGCTCTTAATTACACATAAACTGCCCAACCAGGGCTCTTGAGAAAGTAAAAACACTATAATACTATCTCGATCCTCTTTATCTAGGTGTTGTAACGTGATAGCTCCTCATCTTATCTCGTCAGATACCACCGGAAGTGCTGCCATGGATGACATCAACTTTGTTTGAAGATGACATGGAAATATAGGAGTGAGAAATACAAGATTTCTCAGTAGGATCCTGACTAGACGTCATCGTCGTCGTCCCAGCTACTTCGGGTTTCATTATAAAAATGGTGGACATGCATAGGTTCAGTTTTAGAAGTCTTGAAAACATAAGTCCTGAAGCGGGTTTCTTTTAAGTTTAACATCGTAATCATAACATAATATGACATTAGTAGAAACATACATATACCAAGGCATGAAACAGACATTGATGATGCATTTGGGGAATCAAAGATATGTGCACTTTTATGAAATCACATAGATTTGACCATGGTTTTACTTTGACTTTGCTTTCATTCTTAACACATACTTAACGTTCTTTACATTTCCTTTGAAATAGACTACTTTTGGACATGAGCTCATTTCATAACCATCATCATGTAGTACTAACCAAATCAGACTAAGCTAATATTGGTAACCTGCAAGTTGGAGGGTCCTCTATGTCACCCTGCCTCTCCCATAGAGGTTCTTTGAGTCTTTGTGAATCACCATCTCTCATTTCCATTACCAAAGTGATTAAAGGGTCATATCTCATTCTTTCTTTTCTTATCAATATACTTTACATGCATAGTACTTCTTAACAAGACACATGCAATGATATGACTACGACCATAATTTTGATGGAAATTCGACAGTATGATGGCTAGATCGGAGCTTCCCCAAAATGCCAATCATAAAACTTTCAACCAATAGTCCATTGTATTCATCTCATATCATCACACCAATCATTCAATCATGAGACAATTCTCAATGAAACTTGTCATACATCATGCCGAATAGCATCATACATTCATACCCTAAAGGGCTCATAATTGTGTTATTCTTTATGGAAGGTCTTATGAGCCATCATATGATTTTCTGTGATTACCCATGAGAGAATCACATAGTTAAAAAAAATGTGTACGTAGTCTTTTAGTTACTTAGCCCTTATGGGAAATTACTTTTTACTTGAGTGCATATCTTGTAGAACACTTGTTCAAGTTAACTAAGTTAGGTATTTATTTCCTTTCCTTAAGATAGTGCACTTAGTGATTCCTAGGTTTATGGGATACTCAAAGGCCCTAATTGAAACACCCTAATAGTTCCATTCTATGCTTAAGTTATATTGTGGAATTACTAGTTGTTACTTCTGCTCACGGAGCTAATATTACCTTTTTGAAATTACTTTACCTGAAAATAGGGGTAATTTTTTTTTTTAACAATAACAAGTAAATTGTTTTGAAAATCGAGAGCCATGAGCGCATTGTGAATGTGTAATGCAAACGTCGCTATCTCATACATCGATGCAAGTAAATAGAAATAATAAGAATAACCACAATCTTAAATAAATATAACATTCCATAGCCATCCATAGTTGATATAATAATACCAAGAGTCACACATAGCGACATAAGGGGTCCGATATCTACTGTCAACCCTACAAAAGAAATCTAACAAATACATTAGTAAAGGAAATACATAGGAAATCACATTCACCCATACATGCCGAAAGAAAATGATAACCCTATCTACAACCAAAAAAGGCTATCCTCATCTCAACTCCGCATGTAACCAACAACTCACTCATCTGGCGGGAGGAAACCGTCCTCGAATCCACCGGGAGTAACATCACCACGTCCTCCACCTCAAGCACAACCACACCCACGAGGCACGGCACAGGTGCGAATGAACCCGCGACCACGAATAGGGGGCGGTGTGTGGCGAATAGCTACTAAAAAAGAAGATGAATCAGACGATAGATGGATCACAAACGAGTCTGTCTCCACGTGATAGCTCGGATAGGACGATTCCGAAGGATCGAAATCCAATGAAACTGTCGGTGTTAGATAGGTGTCAGAATCGGAGTCCTCATCTGTCAAGTACCTTGGAGGATGAAAAGGCGGGCGGACGTCATCCATGGTAATGTCCTCAAACGGCTCGTGAGAGCGGAAAAACGAACTCATTACTGGTGCACAGAACTGGCAGCTATGGAACATGTAGACCCGCATTGTTGCCTGAGCAGTCAGCACAGATGCATTCAACACTGGGTCGAAGTGCCAATGCATCAATAGGAACTCAACGAAAATCACCACCGTGCCCGATGCTAGCATCCTCTGAAGACGATGCGGAAATGTAGGAGTGAGAAACACTAAATTTCTCAGTAGAATCGCAACTAGACACTATGTCATTGTCATCAACCCAGCCACTTCGGGTTTAATTATAAAACAATGGACAGATATAAGTTCAATTTTAATGATTTTGAAAACTTAAACCCCAAAGCGGGTTACTTTTAAACTTAACATCATAACTACATCATCATAAATAAACATACATATTAAAACATGCAATAAACATTCATAATGCAAATAACCAATATAAATACAAGCACAGACATGCATCATCAAAGACTTAACCATGGTTATACTTTGACTATACTTTCATTTTTAGCACACGCTTAACATTCTTTACTTTCCTTTGGAATAGACTGCTTTTGGAGATGAGCTCACTCTGTGATTGTCGGCACGCAGTACTAAACCAAATCAGACTAAGCCGATATTAGTTATCTCTAAGTTAGAGGGTCCTCCATGTCACCCTTACCTCCCTCATAGAGGTTCCTTGAGTCTTTGTGGATCACCGTCTCTCACTTCCCTTATCAAAGTGATTAAAGGGTCATGTCCCATTAATTCTTTTCTTATCATTATACTTTATATACATAATACTTCATTGACTAGGCACATGCAATGATATGACTAAGTCCATAATTTTGACGGAAATCCGATAGCATAACGGCTAGACCAGAGCTTTCCCTAAAATGCCAATCATAAGCTTTAAACCAATAGTTCATCATATCACAATAATCAATCAATCATGAAGCAAAGCTCAATCAACTCATCATTCATCTTGCCGAATGGTATCATATATTCATACCCTAAAGGGGCTTATAGTTGTGTTATTCTTTGTGAAGAATCTAATGAATCATCATATGATTTCCCGTGGTTACCCATGAGAGAATCACATAGTTAAAATATATGTATATGGTCTTTTAGTTACTTAGTTCTCATATGAAATTATTCTTAATTTGAGTTCATATCTTATGAAACACTTGTTTAAGTCAGTTAAGTTAAGTAATTGTTTCTTTTCCTTGAGATAGTGTACTTAGTGATTCCTAGGTTTATGGTATGCTCAGAGGCCCTAATCATACTTCTGCTCCCAAGGAGTTCGAGATCCCTCTAATCCTTAGGTCGTGACAACGCATAACCACATTATGAACCCAACAATTCTATGTTCACTAAACCCCAAGGGTGGTTTTATCACTAACATAACAAGATCTTACCGTAAGTATTATAAAAGTTATCATTCTTTATAAAACATCATAAAGTTTTATTCTTTATGAAAGTAAGTGCCAGTAAATTAAGCTTTTATCTTAAAGATTCAATCTTCATGAAATAATGGTACAAGTTACTAGCTTTTAAACTAAAAAGTCTTGTTCTTTATGAAAGTTGACTCTTTTAATTATTCTAAGACCATCAAGGTCTTAACTTTATGATTTAAAGTTGTCTCTAAATTAAAAAAGTTCCTACTTTATCAACTAGCAATATAAGACATTAGCTTTAAAGTCATAACGTCTTGATCTTTATAAAAGTTAACATTACTATGATCCAAAAGTGACCTTTTTGATTTCAAGTTTCAAACTTTATGAAAGGATTTGCTTCCAAAGATCAATCTTTGAAACATAAAGTGACAAGACATCATTTTTCTAACTCAAAAAGGCTTATTATTCCAAAAAATTTAGACTTTTACATCTATTCTGGTCTTCAAAATAAAACAAAACAAAACTTTATGGAAGCACAAAGGTTGCGCCACTTTAAGGCATCAAGAAGCAAACTTTTTTCAGCTTTAAGCTTTTAGGATGTTCATTGTCGTATCAAATCATGAAAAACATATAAAGATGAAATTTTTCTAATAATAAACTCATCATAAGAAAAAGGAACAACTTTAGGCAAAATACCACCAAGAACATCAAGAACATTCAAGAATAATAACTTGAACATATTTTTTCAAAAGTAGAAACATCAAGAACACTTGAAGAAAAACAAGAATATATTTTGCCAAAAGTAGAAACATTAAGAACACTTGAAAAAGAGCAAGAACATATTTTGCCAAAAAGGGAAACTTTTGCCCGTGAAGAGCATGAAGGATTTTCTCAAGTTTTCACTTAAAGATCTTGGTCATGAGAAGAACCAAGCTTCAAGCTTCTCGAGTAAACAAAATAAAAAGATGAAGATCACTACCTCTTCTTGAAGATGGTGCGAAAACAAGAGAAGAGAAAGAAGAAGATGATGGCTCCTCTTGATGATGATGGTGGCAGTTTTGCAAGAAGGAAGGAGAAGCTCTTGAGTTCTTGTGAAAATGGAGGTTGTAGTGTTTAGATCTTGTCTCCAAAAACCCAAAGATGAGGTCCTTGAAGGGCTAAGTGAAAGGTTTTGGTGGTGGCGGTGAAGAAAAGAAGAAGAAGATGATGAAGAAGCATTTAGAGAGAAGTTGGAGGATTTTGTTTCAAGAGAAAGGATGAGATGAGTGAAAATGAAAATGGATGAGGGCGGGAAGAGAGAAAGTGGCATCCAACATAAAGGGAAGGAGGGAGATATTTTTGTGTTATTTTGTGTTAATTAAGATTTAGGGGGACAAATTGGATGATAGGGGAACAAATCAAGTACTAACTCTTACATAAAGCACTCTTGTCTAATACTTTATGCTTTAATGACATCACTTTTTACTTTATTGTTTGACTAAATTTGAATTTAATCATGCGATTAAGTGCTTTTGCAAATTAATTAAGATGATTAAGCAAGGATTAGTAATTAACACACAAGAACATGATTAACAAAAATTAATCTTGCGATTAAATTTAATTAACCTTAATTAAATTCAATTAAGCTAATTAAGGACGATTAATGCTTAATTAGTCTATAAAGGCTCTGACTTGTTTAATTAGGGATTATCTAATCTCGATTAAGTATTCTCTTGACTTTTCTCATCCAAGTTAACTCATAAACTCTTTGTTAACCCCTTAATTAAGCCTTAATCTCATAATTTCTCATTAAGTGGCTAATTACTTAGGGTTACTGAGGTAATTTAGCACGAAAAGAGATTGAGGATGTTATGTAATCATACTTTTGTTCCCAAGGATTTCGAGATCTCTTTATTTCTTGGGTCATGACAGCGCATAACCACACTCATGAACCCAACAATCACCAGAGGTGATTTTTAACTTATCCAAGTTGTAAAGTTTCAAGCTTTTATCAGTAATATAACAAGATTTTTCCTTTAATGTTATAAAAGTGATCATTCTATATAAAGTAATTATAAAGTAACCTTTTTTAAGAAAGTATGTGCCTCTAATATTACTTTCTTGCCTTAAAGATTCAATCTTTATGAAATAATGATACAAGACATTAGCTTTAGAATTAAAAAGTTCTATTCTTTATAAAGGTTAGCACTTTTAATTATTCTAAGACTATCAAGATCTCAACTTTAAGAGTTAAAGTTGTCTTAAAGTTTTAAAAGATTCTTTCTTATGAAAGTTTGACACTTTATACAATGTTTTTAATTCAAGACTTAACCTTTACAAGAATAAAGTTACTAGTTGACATTTTATGACTTAAAGTTACATTTTTTGTTAAAGTTTGAAGCTTTGTGAAATGTCTTGTCTTCAAGATTTGATTTTTAAGACATAAAGTGATAAGTTCTTATTTTTATGACTTAAAATAAAAGTTTCATGTTCCAACAAGATTAAATCTTTACAAATATTCTAGTCTTAAAAAAGAACAAAATGGAACTTTAAGGAAAGCATACATGTTTACCACTCTACATGCATCAAGAGGCAAACTTTTTAAAACTTTATGCTTTTAGGAATGTTCATGGTCTTATCAAGTTATGAAAACCATGTAAAGATGAGAACTTTTCAACTCATAAGCTCATTATAAGAAAAGGAACAAACTTTAAACAAAATACCATCAAGAATATCATTCTTTTTCAAATAACTCACAAGAAATATCAAGATCTCATGCATCAAGAAAGAAAAATAGAAACTTTGAGGCATTCAAGAAGCGAACTTTCAAGTAATAAAGAATAACTCATGAAGAAGAATATGAACACTTTTTGCTAAAAAAGGAAACTTTTGCTCATGAAAAACATGAGGTTTTTTCACTACTAAAAATTCGTCGATTACTTGTGGATTTGCCTGTGAATTACATTTCATACGTAATAAGCTCATGGATAATTGATAGCTGCAGATTTCTAAATTCGCAGCAAATTTCCTGTGGATATTTTCGCAAGAAACTTTAAAAATTCGTAGCTAATTTTCATGGTCAAAACAAGTAGGGCCGAAGCTTGGGGAGGAAATTTGCTTCGAATTTTGAAGCGAATATTACCATGGAAAGGTTTTCGCAGTTATATCTGCAGGTAATTTTTGTAGTGAAATCCATAGGTTTTGTTTTTGTTGTAGCTAAATCTGTAGGTAATTTTTGCAACTAAATCCGCAGGCAATTTTTGCAACTAAATCCGCAAGTAACTTTTGTAGCTAAATTCGCAAGTAATTTTCGCAACTAAATCTGCAAGTAACTTTTTGTAGCTATTTTTGTAGATAATTTTCGTAGCTAAATCCACAGGTTTTGTTTCTACAACTAAATTCGCAAGTAAATTTCACAGCAAAATCAACAACCGATACAATCCATAACGAATTTCGTAGGTAACCAAAACCTAGGTTTGCAATTTTATTACTCAATTTCGCAAGTAATTTCGCAGCTATTGAATCTGCGACAAATTTCACATATGAATTTGAAGCTAAATTTGTAACAAAGCATTTTGTAATGTAATTTTTACAAAAAATTGTGCAACAACATTGAATAGCTTTTCTCGTGATCCATTTGGTTTATTTCCTACCTATGCCTACCAATATATAATATTTTTCCAGCAATTCACTTTCAAAGAAATAAAATCTCTAACTACTTCAATTTCAAAATATAAACTTACTTATAAATAAAATAACTTCAACATCAAATGTACTAACAAGTCAAGTATAAGTACTAAGATAAGAATGCAATTGGAGTCATGTGAAATTAATAAGTCAAGTAAAAGTACGAAGATAAGTCAATTAATAAGTGCTAAGTAGTGGCTAAGAATTGGAGTCTTCAAATGCACTCTCCTCATCCTATTCTCCATTACTTGAATCATTTTCATCATGTTGTGTAGACTGTGAATGAGAAGAAATTGCTTTAAAGCCCAACTTCTCCATCAATAGATTCAATGTATTCCTTGTGTCAGACAACTCCTGCCTCATTTCTTCTTTCTCCTGCCTCTCTTTTTCCAATTGAGCTTGTAGGAAAGTATTAAATGAATGAACTTCACTCCTTAGCCTTTCCTCAACCTCCTTGGATATTGTCTTCAATTGTGAAGCTCCAGAAGAGAATGGTTTCATTGACCTGCCAAAGAACCAAGCCCAGCAACTCTGCCTTATTTCTTTCTTCCCATTGAATCTATCCAAATATGTAAATCAGATGGCATAGGTTGTGATTGTGTAGCAGCATCTCTAGAAATACTCTCAGTGCCAATGGTGCTTTGTGAAGATAATTCAAATTTTTTCTTTTCAAAGTTCTCCTATAATAAACAAAAACATTTCAGCCAAGGGTCAAATAAACCTAGATATATAAAGTGTTAATTTCTAAGTGATTTTGTAATTATCCAAAGTTAGAAAGAGTATAGTAAATAAACCAACATTTTTAGCCAAGGCAACTAGTCAATATTAACTTACAAAATAACCAAAGCAATGTGCATAAAACATAGAGTATTTGTTACACATAAATGACTGAAAAGAATAAAAAGAACACCATACATCTCATAATATTTACAGCCATAAGTCAAAAAACTTAATTAATTACACACATTATGCTCATGTTAGTCCAGTTATATGTCATAAGCCTTAAAACAAAACGAATAGCACTCCTTATCAAATTGGTTCTATTCCTAAAGCCATAGCTGAAGCCAAAAAGCAGAGGCAAACTCCTATATGTTTATATTTTAGGACAAAATGCTAAATCAAGTCATTTACAGCAATCCAAACACACCAACAAAACAAAAAATGAAGCAAATCAAGAACAAAAGGAAAATGTAGTGCCTATGGGCAAGATAGAAATCAAGCATTACTAACTTACATAAGCATCTTGAGCTTTTTGATGGACCCACTCATTATTCTTCTTCTTGTGTATCCGAAAGTAAAAATCAGATAATGATGGATCTTCTCCTCCCCTTTCAGCCTTTTGTAACTAAATAGAAAAAAAGCTTACACATCATCAATAAGGAATGTGGAGCAACACAATAATGAATCAAAAAAATTAAACTCTAATGATACCATTATCTTGAAATGAACTCGATAGCGTATTGAACCTCTAGTATGTAGTGATGCACTTGCATTGCAGTTGCGATTCTTCTTATTTTGATCAAAGATTGCTTTAAAATCATTAGACTACCAATATCTAACTAGCTCTGTCCATGTAATATCTCCCATCCAAGTAGGCTTTACACCATCTTTTCGGGCTCTTTGCAGAAGTTGTGTCAGTTTACTTGACATTCTCTTGTCAAAATTTTTTCGAATGTCAAGATTGAATTTAAGTGCCCACCTAAATTTTTTCTACAATAGTCAAAGTAGTTTGTCATATAATATCATTAAATAATATAACTACTTAGTTAATATATTGTTAATATATTAAAAGAATATCAACATAATTACCTCAAATTTGTTAAACCACATTTCTCTGGTGTTTACATCCAACTTCTTCCACCCTGGTTTACCTTCCTCAAACTTGCTTTTGATGCATGAAGCAATGCCCTCAATAACCAGCTTATGAGGCCAAAACCTAGTTACAAGCAAATAAAATTAATGCAACACCATGTTCAAACATGACAATTTTTGTAATTATGCTTATCATAACTATTACTTACCCATCTTCGTCAGGCTCTATCCAAATCAAATTGTCATTGTTGTTAGTGTTAGCTCCACTACATGAAGTACCAAGTGTTTGATTGGAACCTGAAGATAAGGGCAACAAGGAAGGATTATGCTGAGATCGTTGAGAAGACTGTTGAGTATTTGATTCAGTTTGCTGAGTTTGGTGATTTAATGCGGATTGTTGAGAATGAGGTTAAGGATTTGATTGAACATGAGATAAAAGGGCATCAATTGGATTTATTAGAAGATGATTAGTTTGTGGGGCTTTAAGTGTAGGTGGTGGCGTTAATTGTGTTGTATGTGTTGCCTGCTTCTTCCTTTTCTTCCCTATTTTTTTGGTTTTTGCTCTCTGTTATCACCTGGATCAGCCATCTAAAACAAAGAAAAAACCATCTATAACAAGAAAACAACAATATCACACAATAACAATATAAGTAGTCCTTCAAATAATAATGTATGAAGTAGACAGTGGAATATAACCAGTCCTCAAAGTAACAACAAGACATTGTCTTAATATAATCAATTATAGTAGTAACAATAACACATTGCAATAGCATAATAAATCATAAACAGTCATAAAATTAATAATAACACATGAAAATAATTCTAGGAATCTTCATCATCATTGTCGTCGTCGTCATCACCATTATCATAATCTTCTTCTTCCTCCTGCTCCTCCTCCTCTTCCTCTTGGATGAAATTAACTTGTTTCATCTTATGCAAATCAACTTCTTCACCATTATATTCATCATCTTGCAACTGATCAATCAAGTCTTCCTCAATCACTGGATTAAAATGAGACTGATCCTCTTGATAAGCAACTTCTAATACTTGTTTATTATTAATAGCTACCCTTGGTTTGGTTTTAATTACCACCTACCAATCCTTTTTTCCAATAACCTTTCCAAGAAAAGGGCAATAATATACTTGTGTTGTCATTCCAGCAAATATAAAAGGATCATATTTTGTATGCCTTCTATTCTTATATACCTCAATTATCCCATATATCTTATGTACTATCATACCATGTTGAGAAGTGTCAAACCACTCACAGTTGAATAGGATTAGATTCTTATGTGGTTGTTGTGGCCACTCCAATTCAAGAATCTCTTTGAGAACACCATAATAATTATTGCAAGTTGAGTCTTTGCCAATGCCACTAACACACACTCCATTATTGTATGTTTTTTAACCTTCACCCCATGTAGTAGTCTGGAATTTGTAGCCATTGATGAACATTATGTGCCTAGACTTTGCAATTCTCAATGGTCCTAAAGCCAAGCAATGCAAATGGGGATTATGTGACATGAGTTCCGAGTTATTGATCACCTATTAAAAATAATGGTCCATCTTGTTAGTAAGATACACAATGACGACTAATTTTCTAAATTTAAAAATTTATATGGATACTTACATACTCTCGAAAACACTATGGAAAATCATCTTCAATTTGCTTATCAATGATAGCATCACTAATATGACCATATAGACTTCTTAAGTGATCCTCATACATGCTGCACCATGGCAGTTGATATTATAAGATTGTTATTGACTAAAATATTTATAGAGTCCCAAATAAACATTACTGACTCAAGATGTTCTCTGACGTCTTCACAATTTAATAATACATGTAACTGGGCAGCTTTCACTTCTTTATCACTTAGCCATTGGGTTGTACACTTGCCAGTAGTTCACCCAGAAAAATTAAAGATTGATAGAGTTGGTTGTCTCTCATCATTATCAACACCATCATCATTACGTTGGACTCTATTTCTACTACACTGGATATGAGTCTCAAAGTAATGGGAACTAAAGTTTGCTATTTCTTGGGCCAAATATGCTTGACATATAGACCCTTCTGTAGAAGCTTTGTTTTTCACCATTTTTTTATCTTGTTCAAGAACCTAAAACAAGAGAAAAGTGTTGAATTGATAAAATTATTTATATGAATAATTAGACAAGATTGAGTGAATCATTTGTTACTTTTCAAATGGATACATCCATCGGTACTAGACAAGGCCACCTATTCTTGCTTTCATAGGGTAAATGAATTGCCAAGTGCTCCATAGAATCAAAGAACGAAGATGGAAATATACCCTCAAATTTACATAACATGATTCTGATATTAGCTTCCATACTTAGCAAATGATCTTCCCGTAATAGTGTTGAAGACAAATCTCTAAAAAATTGACTCAAGTCAATAATAGGATTCAATACCCTATCAGGAAGAGTAGAAATGGCCACTGGAAGAAGACATTGCATGAAAACATGGCAGTCATGACTTTTCATCCCAAACAACTTTGCCTCCTTTCCATCCACACATCTAGTTAAGTTGGAAGCATAGCCATCAGACATTTTCAAGTTTTATACCCATTCACATATATCATCCTTTTGGTTTTGAGTCAAACAAAATTTGGCTTTAGGTTTTTTCCATTTCCCGCTAACAAGCTCTTGCAACCACAAAATCAATAATCAAAATAGCAATAGAGACAAACGCATCATGAACTTGCCATGCGACCTCTTTTATATATATATAACTCGAAAGAATCTCAAAGAACAAAGCCACAAAAATAATCAAATGCATAGCAGCAAAGACAAACATCATGAACCACGAACCTGCCACGCGACCACTTTAGCGTGAGAGGGAAAGGACGAATGAAATAGGATTCAGGGGTTGAATAACTTGACGCCGAGTTTTGGGGGGTGGGGGGTATAGGAGGCGGGTTTTTGTGAGTTTGGCTTGACGATTTTGAGAAAAGAGGGAAGATGAAGAGTAAGGAAAAAAAAAAAGACTAAAAGTTAGTAGAAAAACATAATTCCTTTTCTTGTGAATTAATTAGTTAAAAAAAAAGTAAAGATAAGGTCAATTTTATAATTAGATTTGTGACATATATTATTTAAATTAAATTTTTTAAAGAAATTAATTAATTAATTAAAATAATAAATAAATTAAAATAAAAATTATTTAAATTTAAAAATAAATAATATTTAAAATAAAAATTATATAAAATTAATTATTTTTAGTTATTTAGATTTATATTTGAATGGCTTAAATATTTTTTAGTCCCTATATAATTAGCGAATTTTGGTTTTAGTCCCTAAAATTATTTTTTGGTCTTGATCTAAATATTTTCAAAAATTTTACTTTTAGTCTATAATTATTTTTATTTTTTTGATTTTGATTCAAATATTTCGAAAAATTTTGATTTTTGTCCTTACTTGAACATCGGAAATATAATGTGATTATCCGTCATCCATGTTATCACTTAATAAAGGCAACGATAGAAAATAAAATCAAAATTTTTTTAAATGTTTAGATAAAAAAATAATTTCTTAAGGACTAAAATCAAATTTAATAATTTTATAGCGGCTAAAAATATATTTAAATCTTTAAAAAATTAGAATTAAAATATTCATTTATTATTTAATTATTTTAAAGTTATTTATTCTTCTACTACTACTACTAATAATAATAATAATAAGGGATTGAGTCTGTAAAAAAGTAAGTGAAAGTTTATGATCATTAATTAGTAACAAATTTAGTGCAAATTGAACATTTTATTTGTGTTTTGTTCTTCATATCTAAAGTACGTGCGTGGCTATATTGGTTGCTAATCTTGAAATTTGCTTGATTTATAATTAGGCAAACAATCTTATATATGTTGCCTAATTAGCTCAATACATATAATTTTTTTTAAAAAAAAATTTTATAATACTTGCTGAAATATTCCCACTACCAATATTCTTAAAATTATCGAGATGGAGCTAATACTTTTTTTGAGTTTGGTGTTGTGGACCAAAAAAAAATGAATATGTAACTGAGAGTAACCATTATTTTGGAGCTAATAGATAATTTTGTTAACAAAATTTTAAATTAAAATGAGACTTTGAATCAGAATAAAACCGGTAAAACATTCAACTAGTAAAAGGAAAAACACACTTGAAGCCTAATTAATCACTAGTACTCAAAAAAATTGGGGGGTATCGGATATATCAATAAATTGATACACAAGTAGTCTAAATCTTGCAAAAATTGAAAATGTATGTATTTTTTATTTTTTAAAATAATAATTAAAAATTTTAATAATTTACAACAAAAATTCGCGGCTATATCTATAATAATTCAAAGAAAATAAAATTTTATAGCAAAATTGACAGTTATATCCCCAATAAGTATTATGCAGCACTTTTCGTATGAAAAATTCAAAAGAAAATCCACAACAAACTTCAAGTAAAAACCACATGACAAAAATCGCAGTTAAATCTATATCAAATATCTGCAACTAAATTCACAAGAAAATTAGCAACAAACTTCTACCAAAAATTGCATGGCAAAATTCGCAGCTAAATCTGCAATAAATATTTGCAACTAAATTTACATGAACAAATTCGCAAAAAAAATTGCAGCAAACTTCTACTAAAAATCGCATGACAAAAGTCACAACTTAATCTGTAGTAAATATCCGCAACTAAATTCGCATGAATAAATTTGTAAGAAAATACGCAATAAATTGATGATAAAAATCACATGACAAAAGTCCCAACTAAATTTGCAACAAATATCTGCAACTAAATCTGCATGAAATAATTCGCAAGAAAATCCATAGTAAAAAAAAATGTCGCAAATAAATATGCAGCAAATATTCGCAAGCAAATTTGCAGATATATTTTCTTGCGGACTTAGCTGCAAAAATGATTTTATCTAGACCTTTTTACATTTTTTCTTCAATTATCTACAAAATTATCTACGAAAATATTATTTGCAAAATAAATCGCATAAAAAATTTGCGGCTAAAACTTTCTCGCCTTATGTAGGGAATGTTATCCGCGAATTTTGCTATAGATTTTGGAATTTGCAGCAAAATACTAATTGGCTTGCTCGAAATAGTAAATTTGCAACAAAATTCACAGCATTACCTGCGAATAAAATTCGCATGAAATTTTTGCAGCTAATCTACAATTTTTTAGTAGCATTTCTCAAGCTTTCAATTGAAGATCTTGGTTATGATAGGAACCAAGTTTCAAGCTTTTTTGAGTAAACAAAAGAAAAGAGTAGAGATCACTACCTAGTGTTGAAGAATGGCATCCTTGAAGGAGAAGAAGAAGGGGAAGAACTCTCCTCCTTGTTGATGGTGGTGGTGGTGGTTTTGAACAAGGGAAAAGAGAGCTTTTGTGTTCTCTTGAAAATGAGGTTTGTAGTGTTTAGATCTCCTCTCCAAAGACCAAAGATGTGGTCTTTGAAGGGCTAAGTGAAGAAAGTTTGGTTATGGAGGTGGAGAATAATGAAGAAGAAAAAGAGAGAATGTAGAGAGAAGTTAGAGAGTTTGAGAAATTTAGAGAGAGTATGAGAGTGTGAAAGTAAAAAGTGAAGGTATGTGTATGTGTGTTATTGGCCGCAAGTTTGAACAGGGTAGGGGGAGATATTTTTCTGTTATTTTGTGTTATCATGTATTAATTAGCGATTAAGGAGACAAAGTAGATAATGGGGAGACAAAATATGATCAAACTCTTATATAAAGCACTCTGGTTTAATGTTTTATACTTTAGTGACTTCACTCTTTACTTTATTATCCAGTTGACTAAATTTGAATTTAATGATGTGATTAAGTGCTCTTGTAACTTAATTAATATGATTAAGCAAGGATTAGTAATTAACTCATGTGATCATGATTAACAAAATTAATCTTGTGATTAAACTTAATTATCCTTAATTAAACTTGATTAAGCTAGTTATGTGTGATTAGTGCTTAATTAAGTTATTAAGGATTTGACTTGCTTAATTA
This sequence comes from Pterocarpus santalinus, assembly GCA_031439595.1. Lineage (NCBI taxonomy): Eukaryota > Viridiplantae > Streptophyta > Magnoliopsida > Fabales > Fabaceae > Pterocarpus > Pterocarpus santalinus. The sequence goes on from CM062527.1 coordinate 40,318,271, forward strand.
GAGATTCTCTAATCTTAATTAAGCATTCTCTTAACTTTTCTCCTCAAAGTTAACTCATAAACACTTCATTAATCCCTTAATTAAGCTTTAATCTCATAATTTCTCATTAAATACCTAATTACTCAGGGTTACTGAGGTAATTTAGCATGATAGAAAATTAAGGATGTTACAATACACATTTTTATTATGAAGGTAGTCCACACATAGCCACCAATAGTTTGTCGAGTTATGTAATGGAGATACAGGCAAGGCTATATCAGAGCCACCTGCAGATGTCCTCAAATGACTATTGCTATGCACAGAAACCAGATCATTCAAAAGTCTATTACGAGGCCTTACTTGCCAAGACTGAGCCCACAATAATACCTGCTCCTTAAAGACATGTATATTAACTTCGTTTTGGTCAAAAAATTTGCTATTTCTAGTTTTCCATAGCCCCCATATAATAGCAAACATCAATGCCAACCAATTTTTTCTCCTCAGCCGACTGACATCAACATTAAACTAGAATTCCACTAAACCAAGCAAATTTTGAGGAGTCAACCATGCTAAACCAAAGCTATCAACACAGTCACACCAAATTCCCCATGAAATAAAGCAATGTAGGAATAAGTGGTTACTTGACTTCTCACACTGATTACATAAAACACACTTGGTGTAATACTCTCCCAAGTACAGTATCATGCTTAAGTCATAATACCATACTTAGAAGTTGTTACTGTTACCTGAACGAACCTTGTCTGACAGCAGTCTCTGACTGTCTTCATTATTTCTTGAACTATTTGGAGATAATATAGAAATAGATATAAGAGTGAGAATTTAAAATTCTTAGTAGGATTCTCGAAATTGTCACACATAGTGTCATCGTTATTATCTCTAGCTGCTTCGATTTATTATGAAAACGGTGAGCATGTTATATAGACTGTTTAGTTTTATAATTCGAAAATATATTATCCGAAGCGGAGTTCATTTTATTCAAGCACTTGAATCACATTGCAAGTGTATGATCAATTCTTGTTTCAAAATTAGCATGGCAGTCACAACACTCACAAATATAGTAAATTTTAGCATAACAAGATATATATATATATATATGTATGTATAGGCACTTATTTAACCTTCCTTTACTTTTCTACAACAAACTTTCTTGACACACCTAGGCATTATATATCGCCGTCCTCAGAATGCAGTTTTTCTTAATTTCCTTTACTTGTCATGCACATTCTAGAGTATGATTGCCATGTTATACTCCATCAGAGTGTGATCACTGTGTCACATTCTTTAGGATGTGCTCATCATGCCATATTCCAAAGTATGATTGCCATGTCATACCCCATCGGGGTGTGATCGCCATGTCACACTTCTTAGGAATATGGGACTTTCATCATATCTTTTAACTGCCTTCACAGGGAGGGATCCAAATAACTGCCTCCGAGTGAAGGGACTCATTCTCACATATTTATATATCTCTTCCTTTGCATGCAAAGATGCCATCTTTCATAAAAGGAATCATGATCATATCATTATGCAATGTTTATATACATTATAGTGCACTTACTTTCAAACACTCTTGCATGTAGAATTTCATATTCATATCTTAAATCTTCATAACACAAGCTATCATAACTTCATATGCTTCTGCCAAAAATCAGCAGCATGATGGATCAAGTTCACTTTCCCATGAATAGTGCTAGCTAGCCAGACAATCATTTAGACAGAAAACCAACATAATACATCAACCATTTAAATATCATACAAAACTTGTAGCCTTTGCATTTAAATTGATTTTCTGCCAATTTCTTCAATTCTGCCCATTTTTAGAAATTAAGCCATAATTTCTATATAATTCATTTAAACCTAAATTTTGGATATGTTATAATATTATTTGTCTAGTTTCTAACCTCTTTAGTTACATTAAGTTTTGATATATATAATTCAAGTTATTAATATTTTACCTAAGTATGTCCTATTGCTAGGCAAATTTGCCTACCAAAAATTAAAAATTCACCAAAAATAGGAAATTAGTTGAAACTATACGAAATCTACATTTTTGTAAAGTTAACTGACCTAGCTTTTATTTCCAATAAGTTTCATCTCATTTGAGCAAGTGGAACTCGAGTTATGAGCCATGAATTCAGGTAACCTTCACTGCCCTATTCTAGCCTAGCTGGAACTTAGGGTAAATTTCATGAATTACTGGGAACAACAGGGAGTGAGTTAAGTTCTAAAATTTTTGTGGCATGTTAATCTATGTCTTAAATTTCTAAAAAATTGGTTTCACTCAATTTGAAGGAGTAGAGGGCAAGTTATACCCCTTGAAATCCAGTCTACTCAGAATCAGGTTTAGAATCCTAAGGTAAACTTCAAAAATTCATATCTCACTCAATACTAATCCAATGGCCTTATATTATATATGGTTGGAAAGCTCTAAATGTCTAATTTCATATAAAAATAGGTGCATAAATTTTAGGTGGCCATAGGTGGAGCTATACACTCCACCAATATGGATGCCATAAGATTTTCTAAGTTTCAGATTCTAGTTTGCTATCTATCTTGTTTTTCATGCAAGATTCAATCTCAATCCCATCAAATACTTGATAAACCAGCCATAATTCATCACATAACCATCATATATCATGAATTACATGAATAGAGAAGAACTTCCCAACAGCCATCAACTCAATAAACTCAAGCAAAGAAGCTGAATCCTACCTCAAATTGATGTAGAAACTAGTTAAATTTGAGTTTTTGGTGAAGGATATGGGTGGAGCTTGGAGATGGAAGCTAGATAAAGTGAAATAGGGGAAGAGAGAATGTAGAGAGGTCAGCTCCAAGGAGAAGAACGAAAATGAATGAGTGAGGAGGGATTTTTGTGAGTTTTATGACATTGGTAGTTAGAAAGAATGGCTCTTATTAGTGGTTGTATTTGTGGTGAGTGTTTGGCCACTTTTGTTTGACGACTTTCCTTCACAAATTGGGCAGCAAATTGGCACTTTACATGGGGCAGGAGTGGCTAAATCTTGGCCACTCATGTTAGGGTTTTTGGTGCATAATTCTACTGATTCGACTCTGGCAGTTTAAAATACCGAATCTTTATCGATTTCCTTCAAACCGGCAAATCATTATTGAATAGTTTTGTAAGAATTCCTATGCATCTATCTTAATCTTCTCTAAACTTAATCCTTCTAATTAACACTTAATTAAATCCTAATTAATCTCTAATTAATTTCTAACTAATCTTACTTATCCGATAAAATCGATTAATGACATAAATTAAATGTACTGTAATTCCGGGCGTTATACTAAATAATTTCTCGTAATTTCTTGTATGACAACCTAAATTTCCCTTAGCTCTAATATTTATAATTCACTCCTAATTACTCTTATTTTTCTAATAAATTGATTAACAGTGCAAATCAGTCGCACTGTTCCTTTAGAATTGTTGCATTTTTAATATTTTCGTAAATCCTTTAGTATTTTCTATTTGGCTTTCATAACTAATATTTTCTATCTGGCTTTCGTAATTAATGGAACTTCCATAATTTCGAGCAAGTCTACGGGCATCCCATGTCGTTTCATATGTGGACACCTCCGTGGCCCAATTGGCCAAGAATTGGATTTCTATGATTCTGCTATGTGGTTCTACTTTGTTTAAAACCTTATTCAGCTGATTCCATTGATATAGGAACCTAATTGTCATTTTTTAAAAAGTTCAGGGGTAATTATAGAAAAGATCTTTAGGGGTAAATATGTAGTTACCCAAAGTTTTGGGCAAAGTTGCAAATAATCGAAATTTGCCCATGGACGTATTCATTATTTCTTATTACGTTATATGGGGATGTTACACTTGGTATCATCATGTTGGATGACGTTAAGTCTCGAGTTTTCCGAAAGTGTTCAACCTATCTAAAACTGCAAACCAAACCAACATTTCCACTCTTGGTGGGGCGATTCCTTTCCAAATGTTGGAGAAAACATGTTGTGTCTCTGTAACACCAATTCGTCTTGACGAAACCATTGAGGTGAAGGATTTGACAGAATAGCATCCAGAACTAAGGAATTTCCAAATTGTCCTATCTCGCACGTCTAAACATAAAGAAACCTGCAAATCTAAGCCAAGAGTTTGCTCCCATTCAAAGCATTGGCACCTTCATAGGAGATTCAAGTTCCAAGAATACCTGTTCCAAAAGCCACACTCAGAAAAGGTTTTATTTTTCACTGTAGAGATGGAGTAGAGCCTCGGGAAGCGATTCATGAGACAGTCATCCCCAACCTATTTATCTTCCCAAAATAGTGTTTCCCTACCATCACCCACTATGACCCATAGTCCATTTTTTATAATAGCTTCAACCTCCTTACTAATCTTCCAAACACTGCAAATGGCCCCCCATATTCTACCAAGAAGAGAACCAATTTGATCTAACACAGGTCTATTCATTTCCTAGTCATAACATGAACAAACAATTTTTTTCCACAGTGGTTTTTCCTCAACTGCAAAGCACCACCACCATTTAAATAACACGGCTGCATTCTTAATTAACATGTCTCCAACTCCCAAACCTCCAACTTCCTTAGGGAGCTGAATTTGCTTCCAATTCATAGCAGCAATGCCTTGTTTATCATTATTTTGACACTAGAAAAATCTTGTTTGCAATGATATTATCTTTTTGGCCATAGACTTTGGCATTTTGAAGAAACCCAAATAAAAGTTTGGAAGACTATTAAGAACCATTTTAATAAGCACAAGATGCCCAGCTTTACACAACAGATTGGCTCTTTAATCATTTAACTTCTTTTCTATCTTATCAATGATAGGCCTCCAAGATGAAATCTTCCTTGGGTTTGCACCCAAAGGAATTCCCAAATATCTAACAAGTAGGACAACAATCGAACATCTAAGAATATTCTTCAATCTCATAACTTTTTGCTTCGGACAATTGATAAGAACAATAACATATTTGCCATAATTTATTGTTAGGCCTGACATTATCCCAAAACAACCAAGAATCCTCTTATAGTTCCTCAAACTGTAGATTTTTCCAGGACAGAACAAAATGTTATCGTCTGCAAATTGGAGATGCATTCGACATAACTTGTTCTTCCCAATTTCCAATCTCTGAATCATACCTTTATCAACAACCTTGGATATCATCTTATTTAGCACCTCAGCCACCAAAATGAAAAGAAAAGGTGACAAAGGATCCCCTTGGCGAAGCCCTTTTTCCATGTTGAATGGTTTGGTAGGGATCCATTCATGAGAATAGCCATAGAAGCAGAAGAAATACAGCTCATAATCCACCCCCTCCATGTGTTCCCAAACCCCATCTTTTCTAAGACATGGTCCATAAAACTTCACCTCGTAGAATCATATGCCTTTTTTAATTAACAATAACCGCCCTTTTCTTAGATTTCTTTAGCCATTGGACCGATTCACATGTGATCAATTCCCCATCATAAATTTTTCTATCTTGCAGAAATGCAGTTTGTGATTCTCCCACCAAATAATTGATCACCCCCTGATATATCTTGCAAGAATTTTTGAATTACTTTGTATATATAACCCACCATACTTATTGGTCGGAAGTCTTTCATTTCCTTTGCACCATCAGTTTTTGGTATTGAAGTGACCCAAGTCATATTGATAGACTTATCAAAATTGCCTAAGGTAAAGAAGCTCAACTCTGAATTCGCAAATTCAGACCCAATCATATCCTACATTTTGCGGATAAATTGTATCCATTTGGACCTAGAGCCTTAGCTAGATCACGTGACCAGATAACTTCTTTCACTTCTTCTATAATGGGAATAGTTTCTAGTTTAACGGCATCCTGGTACTGAATTTTCTGGACAAGGCCATCCTGGATTTTAAAAACTGGCAAGGATTTTTTATGATACAAATCCTTGAAAAACCTTCTAGCTTCAATTTTTATTTTCCTGGGCTCCTTAATCAATCTGCCATTAATCTTCAGTTCCAACAATTGCTTTTTCCTTTTCTTAAAGGTAGCAATAGAGTGAAAATACTTTGAGTTCCTGTCAATGTTCTTTGTATACTTGTCCTTTACAAATTGCTCCTGAAAATCATTCTTCCTATTATACCATAACTCTAACTAGCTCCCCAAGGCTGGATACATAGCAAGAAGTTCATCATTAGCACCCATCTTTTCCATTTGCATATCCATACTTGTCACTTCTTTTTTAGGGATCTTGATTTTATTGCCAATATTTCCAAATACTTCCTTATTCCATTTTTTAAGTGGAGTTTGAACTTGCATCAGCTTCTGAGAGATACCTAATGTACCTAAACTTTTTCCATTCATCTTGCACCATCTTCTTGAATCATGGGTGTGAAAACCACGTATTAAGAGAGTGAAAGGGCTTAGGGCCCCAATCAAACTCCATAGAATCCAGTAGCAACGAGATGTGATCAAATTTGGAGCACTTGAGTCCTCATAACTTCATGCTTGAATATTTGGCTCACTAATCAGGTTCAATGAACACCCTATCCAACTTACTACCAGACTTGCCTCTCCTCCATGTGAATTTTCTACCAAAAATAGGTAAATGCATCAGACTTAGATCTTGCACCCACTCAGCAAACTCAGACATGCTTCTAGTAACTGAGACATTTCCAGACCTTTCCCTAACCTTTAAGATTTCATTAAAGTCCCCCATTAATAGTAAGGGAACCTCAACTTTTTCTCTAACCACTTTCAATTCTTGCCAAACAATCCTTCGTTCAGAGATTGAATGAGGTCTATAAACCACTCCAATAGCACACCATATATCAACCTCTTTAACATACCCTTTGATATAGATCCATCTATCACCCATGAGGATATCACTTTTGGCTAAAAACTCTTTATCCTATATACAAAGAAGTCCCCCTCCACCATTCACTACTTTGACCTTAGCCCAATCAAACTCAAAAGACCCCCATATTCTTCTCAACCAATTCTCGAAAACCTTTATTGAATTTGTTTCTACAAGGCCCAAAAACAAATTTCTTTTTTTTTTTTTGAATCATCTCCTTAATCACCCCCATTTTACTAACATTGCCGACACCTCTAATATTCCAACACAATATTTTCATGGGGGAAAAATAGCCACACTTAGGGACTTTGCTTTGGATTTCTTTTTGCAACAGCCATTCCTCTTTCTCTTCTCTTTGTTATTGTTCTTTTCCTCGAGATATTCCTCCAACAGCATCTAGATTACAATATTTTCTTATCCGTAGCAAGTCCCGCCTCCTTTCCGACAATCCATGCTAATTCCACTTCATGTGTATAGCTTTGAGCACCATTAGAGTCGCTACTAATATCATCTTCCTCATATTGAACAATATTCTTTTTATTTATTTATTTTTCCCTAGTTTTTAGAGTTGACATAGCGATATCCAAGCTTGTCCTAATCCCCTTCGCAATTATTTTCCACGGCAGCATTACCCATGCTACTCTCCATAGTTTGGGCCATATGTATAGCTATTGATTCATCAACTATTGTTTCAAAGGAGCACTTTTCCCTTGGACCGAACCCAGATGGAATGGAAGGTCCAGAGTAGCTCAAGATAGGCCCAAAATTCCAAATCCTAGTGTCATAGCAAACAATTGGGCCAACATTCTTTTCTACATTTTTGCTCATGTATTGGCCCATTATGGACCCTTTTTTGCTGTCCATTTCTCTTGCATTTATAATCTCCTCTATTGTGGTATCATCCCCAAAGGATTTAGTTTTTTTTACTAGGGTCCACATCATTTATAGCACCACTATGCCCATGACATCATTGCTCAATTGACTCTGCCCTGTTGTCTACATTTGCATTTGCTACAATCCCATCAAGGTCAACACATTTAATGCCATCCATGTCTCGAGGAAAATTTTTCCCAATGGCCTGCATGTCATGATGAGAAATGCCTTTTTACAATGTACCGCCGCCATTCCTCAGCCTCTATTCATTTCTTTTTCCATCAACCTTTTCATCTTCCAGCATCATATGGTTCCTGCTTCTTTGACGCAGGAGTCAATGGGCAAGGCTAGGATACGCTAATTTCTTTCACATAGACATCAAACCCAGTTCCATCTGAAGAAAAGATAATCCACTGATCAATAAAAGGAAAATGGTTTGTATCTATAAGTAATTTAGCAGAATGATAATCGTGCCCCTTTTCTAAAGCTTCTTCGATGGATATAATCGAACCCCATATATTATCGATCTTTCCAAGTTAACAGAAGATCAGGCATGTAAAGCTAATCCAAAAATTTCAATCCAGGCTTTTCAAGTTTGATTAAATTCATCCTTAGACCAGTTATGGATCTTTGAAAAGTGATTCAAGAGGTAATCCGAGTTAAAGGCTATTTCCATTTCCTTAACTGACTCAAATGTCGCCACTGTCTTGAACGAGCTCATTGGTTTAACATCCACGATAGTGTACCCGCCTTCCTCATATTTGCCGCCAAGGATTCAAAATCCACTGGTAGTATGGATATCCCTCCAATACACCTAGAGAATTCTTCACATCTTTCTTTACAAACTTCTCCATAAACTGCTATCGGTTTCCCTTCCCCTGTTTCGTTACTAACTATTTTCTCACTATCGTTTGTATCCTTTTCCCTCTTCTTTGCAGCATTCTGGTCTCCCTTGTTTATAGGTATTAGTACCTCTTTATAGGATCGGCCATCCGTGAGTTTTGAAATAAACCTTTGATTCATCTGCTTGACGTGAGACTGGCTACTAATGTTTCCATTATTGGGCTTATTTGTATGAATTTGCCTCTTTGACTGATATGTAGCCTCCTCTTATCACCAGACCATTCAACTTCTCACAAGCCGCTAATGTATCCTTCTTGCTAGAGAACCTTACAAAAGCAAATGGTGCTTGGGAAGAAAACCATTTTTATCTTGTCATGAACACATCAAGTACCTATCCCTTGAGCCAAAAAGTTGTCATAGCCATGATGATGACATCGAAATCGAACCTCGGAGGTTGTCAACGAAGTCTGTGAATGATCTCTCTTCCAATCTCCTAAGAGCATTTTGGTTAGTGTTCCTTCCATAAGACTCTGACCACCGTCCATATCTGTGATTTTGAAAAACCCCATTTTGAAGACAACAGGAACCGAGGATGGAAGTATCATGACCCCTTGGCCTCCACCCAATCCATCTCGCTACCTCTCCTTTCACTCTCTCACGTCTCTTCCTCATTCTCTGACCTCGCTCGCTGATTTTGAACGTCCTCTTCAGTCTTTTTCATTTATATTTTACATAGAAGAAATTCTTCAGCTTTCAACAATGAATGCTAGACGTATACTGCAAGGCAGACTACATGTATAAGACTAGGACGTGCCAATTCCACAACATTACACATTTGATTTGTTCTGGGACGTGACAACTCCACAGCATTAGACATTTGATTTTGTTTGTCAAACATACCCTTCCCTAAAATTGTTATAGTATACGTATTGACTAGAATTTTTGTATCGGATAATTAGTCATGGAAATAACTTAAATTAAATTAATTGTCTAAAAAGAGATAGATATATTTCGTAAATAGTTAGTTTGAATTTAATTTTTTGTGATAGGTTTATTTTGAGACATGACTGGACATAGTTTATTTAAAGGCTTGCAAATGTACCAAGACTTCGAAACAAGATAAGAAACCTAAATTTTTAAATTTTATACCATTTAAAAAAATTATATTCTACACAATATTAATAATTAATATTTATCAAATTATGTAGATACTATAATTTTTTGGAATATATACGTTTTTAAAAACCCCAACTTAAGATGTTTATTAAATAAATTAGTTAACCAAATGAAAGTGGTGTCCATTTCCACAATAGATATCCACCTAGATACATTTCAATTCAGTCACATTAATTTAGACTACAACCACTCAAGAAAGTACTAAACTCTACTTTCTCTAAATTAAAGTTTCAAGCATTGACTATATTAGTTCTTAACTTTTAAATTTCTGACATTGTATTATTATAAGTTAAATTACTTTTCATCAGTACATTCAGTTTATTTAAGTTATTTTAAATTAAAGACCTAAAAAAACAATTTTTTAAAGTCAAAAATTAATTTGACCGACGCTTATAAAAAATTGTCTATGGCTTTTTCGACTCTGAAGCCCCACTGACTTTTACGGCACGAACAAATCTTGGAGAAGGTGGACTCACATATCGACAACTGCAAGGAGTTAATGTGGTCTAGATGTCATCAATGGGTAAAGGCCTGGCGTGGTTAATTTCGTAGAAGCTGATGTGCTCTGATATGATGGGTTCTTTGCACCGTATTGGGGCTGTCACCGTCAAGGAACCACCACAAACACCTCCTTCTACATTCGTTTGAAAAGATCTGCAAGCCTCAACTTGAAAGGATCTGACATTCGTATAAAAAAAATCAAAAATATCCAACACCAACCGAAATTCTATCACCAGAAACGACAAAAGCCAGCTCTGCACATACTCACCACTCCTCTCATAACATGATCCAACAATAACATACATGCCTCTTATACCAGATATGCCCAGCAACAATTACACAATACAAGCTTATCTTCACGTGACTTGTCTCATCATTGTTGTGAGTATCTCATCATGCCTCACATAATTTTCTTCGCAATTGTGTATTCGCGTCGATCAGTAGCATTAGTCTTCGAGACTGCTGGCCATTACAAGCACAACACTATCTACTCTTCAAACACTATTGAGAAAGGCTCCAACTATGTTGCACGAATACATGTACATGTATTTAAAATTTTGAAAACTGAGATAGACGTTATATATATATATATATATATATATATATATATATATATATATATATATATATAAATTTCATAAAATAAAATTAAAATTTTATATCATAAATAAGAAAATATATCAATTTCAATATAAAATGAGCCTAAATTGTTTAATATTACATCATAAAAATAAAAAACTACAATACCCAAAATATTGTTCAAAATAAATATATAACAATCATTTAAGCATAATTAACAATCAAATTCTAATGGTCTCAGTCTCATAATTTTTTTCCCCATCATTAGTGAAAAGAATAGTCTCTAAATCAGACTCATCTGATAAATAATTACAAAATTTCTATATTACTCAAAAATAAAAAATTTAATGATTCATTCTATCATTCAAATGATAAAGAACAAAAATTAGAATACAAAAAAAAAAAAATTACTCACTCATTCTATGTATTTCTAGAAGTAATTCCAGCAAATCAACAAAGTACATAGAACAAGAACAAAAACAAAAACAAAACAATCCAACATTCAAGTAGAAGAAGGAGATACCTCTATCACGACTCATGAGAGAGAAGGAGAAGAGGGAAGCGCTATTGGCTAGGCCTCCGCCGTCATCGTTGTTGGGCTTGGAAGCACCAGTGTTGCTAGGATGAGGAGGAGCGATGCTGCTGTTGGGATGACACGAGAAGCGCCACTCCTATTGGGACGAGATGAGGATGGTTGCCGCTCCCGCTGGGCTTTGCTGGTGATGACTGGTTGACGAAAGTTGCAAGTGGGGTAGGGTGGGTGAGGAGTCATGATTTGGGAAAGAAGAGAAAAAGGGGATAGGGATTTTGCTTCTATTAGTTTTACGAAGGAAAAAAAGAAAAAGGAAAAAAAAAGCCAAACAACTTAGTTTTAGGGGAAGCCCGTACTCGAGTCGTACCCAGCCGCATCTAGCCATACCTGAGCCCCACCTAGCTGTATCCAAACATACCTAGGTATACCCAACGCGTACCCTACCCAGAACGTACTCGTGCTTTAAAGGGCTCCAAGGACCTTTGCCAATCCTCCTATGTGCAAACCTGAGTATTCCTCATTGTCGTTTAACACAAAACAAATTTAATAACTTGATGTTGTCTAATACAGACACGACAAATTTAGAAACCCAATTTGACCAATTGATAAATGAATTAAAAAAATCAATTAATCACAAAATTCAAAATAGAAAAAACACAAAATGGAAATCCCTTCTTTTTCCAATAGAAACTTGAAATATGGAGAGAAAACATAGAAATGGTTTGAATGAGTGCACAAGGATAGAAGAGTGGTTGCTTCCTTAACTTGCACACAACTTGCTCTCTTTCAGGAGTGCACAAGGATTGCTTCCCTGACTTGTTTCTCTCACTTTGCCATAGACTTTGATGCTATGAAGTGGTAACTTGAGGGAAGTGGCCATGCGTTGACGATCAAGTAGGTTCTAGTGTCGGGCTATAGGATTCATGACGAAGGATGGGAAGAGATAACATTAGGGGAGAGGGGAAAGCCATTGTTGTAGTGAGAGAGTGGGGGGAGAAGGTTATGAGAGAGGAACTTGGTGTATCGCACCGTCCGATGCCACTAAACTCCAACAAATGGTTTGCATTAAGTTAAGAATATGATGCACCTTTTTTTTTTTTTTCAAATGGTGCACCACACACCATATATACTCAAGTGCACCACAAAACTAGCCTTAGAGTTTAGACACAACTATGGAGTTCATAGGAAAAAAGATGGATTCAATCAAAAGACTTGCCCTTGGACAAAAAAGGTTTACCAAAAACAAGAACACAGCTACTAAGAAGCACAAGCTTTGGGTCTCAGATCAGCACCTGTACCTGAAAGGAGAAAGGATAATAGGAGGAGTTTTGCAACTCAATGAAGGATAAGGCATCTATACCACAAAAGAGGCAAGTAATAAACAATTTGGTACATACATATATATTTCAACTACACATTCAAAATTCCTTTGAATACGAAACTATGGCATAATCCGAGATTTATTAAGTAGGGAGTTAGTAAAGATAGAACCAATCACAAATTCGGACATGATAAATCATGTGTAGGTTAGCACTACCCTTGCTAACTTGGGATTTGGCTCTCAGCCATACATGTGTTTAGACATGTGGCCTACTTGCGCAAGATGGCTATAACATTCGAAAAATATTATCATTTTTAATCGATTTGTTTGGTTTTATCAAATAAGTGAGATTAATTAGAAATCGATTAAATATTTAATTAGAAGCCAATCAAAGGCTAATTAGAAATTAATTAGAAGTTAATTAAAGAGATTAGGCTTGAGAAAAATCAAGATAGACATATAGAAACCCTTGTGAAACTATTTAGAAATGTTTTGCTGATTTAAAAGAAATCGGTAGAGATTTAATGTTTTAAACTATCAGAATCAAATCAATAGAATTATGCATTGAAAACCCCAAGATTTGTGGCCAAAAGCTTGGCCACCTTCTCCCCCTAAGTAGCGTCCAAATAGCTATACGAGGAGGGGAGAGTTAGTTGAAGCATGGCCATTGAAAGGGGGGCCAATTAGAATCAAGGCACCTAACCACCACCATCATTAACACAAGACTCTTTCCCCTTTTTTATCTCTTAAAAGCTACGTCCAACCAGCTGCTTATCCTCCTCCATCTTTTTCTTCTTTTCCTTTATTTCACTCCATTTCTCTTCTATCTCCAAGCTCCCACTACCTCCAACCTCAAAGATCTTCATCTTCTCAAGCTACTCATCAATCTAGAGGTATGATTACTTATGTTTCCCTGATTCTAGACTTGATGGCTGATTTGGATTTTCTTTTCTTCTCTCTTTATTATGATATGGTAGGATGATTTTCTGATGTGTTATGGTGGTTTGAACATGGAAACTTTGGGTTGGAGTCTAAAATTTGTGAGAAATTAAGAAAGAAACCAAAATAGGATGAGTTAGGTTGAAAAACCCCTACGACATCCGTATTGGCAGAGTGTAGGGCTTTGCCTATGGCCATTGAATTTGATGAAACTATTTTTAGATGAAACTATATTTCCAGGGTTTTCCATACATATAAATTATAAAGCTATCATATTAGTATTGAGTGAGATATGAATTTTTGAAATTTGCCCTAAAAATTTGACTCTAGGTCTGACTAGAGTGTGTTGCAAGCCATTTCTCGCCCTACATAAATTCAATTTAAGTGAAACCAATTTTTTTAAAAAGCCAAGACATATAAAAACGTCTCATAAAAATTTCAGAGTCAGATTTGATCCCAATTTCTCCCAATAATTCAACGAATTTGCCCTAAGTCCAAACTAGGCTGGAATAGGATAGCCTAAAACAACCAACTTTAGTAGCTTGTAACTCGAGCTCTACTGAGTCAAATGAAATGAAACTTTTTGAAGATGGAAATTTTGTTCATAAGATTTAAGATGACATAAGTTTTGTGGGAATCCACCCAAGTTTCGATTTTTAGTGAATTTATACTTTTAGGTGTACAATTCTGCCTAGTTATAGGACAGGTTGAGCTAAACTCTCAATAACTCGAGTTATAGGTATCAAAACGAGATGGAACTAAAGAGCTTAGAAAATAAACACATAACATTCTAACATATTCGAAATTCAAGTCCAAAGGAGTTTACTAGAATTTATGGTACCTTTTGTAAAACCAAGCAGAATTGAGGAACATAAGCAAAATTTCAAAATTGAAGAACTAGGCACTCTAAGGCATATGTGATTTCAATTAAAATCTAAATATTGCTATTCCATGTTAACGTTGGAGTTTAATGTGCCATGTTAGTGCTGGTACTTTGGCTAGTTGTTTGTTCTAGAATGGCACTATTCACCAAAAATGGACGTGATCCATTATGTTACTTAAAAATTACATGAGAAAATACGCATTATCCATGAAATATACTTCGCATATGTGACAATTGTATAAAATACCTAAGACATGTATTATGAGAAAAGTTATGAGGAAAGTTCCATAATACTTGGGTCAACCCCAGATTAGAGTTAAGAAAAATAGATTGGTGGTGAGGTTGGGGAAAGTAAACCCGACATCTCTGTATAGGAATGAGCTCAATACTAAGAAACAGACTACTACCCAGGAGTTGTATGCCCAAGAACTCCTAGGGGACCAAGTAACGGAAAAGTTTATGATATCAAGTTTAAGAAATGATGAGAAAAAGAGAACTCATCAATACCTGCATGATTGCATTTTATAGTTATATTAGTTGTTTATAAGTTGAATATTATGCTCTTTTACTGCAATTGCTTATACATTCTACTCTTTATACTATATGTTTTCATATAATTGCTTATTCTATTTTTACTGTCTTACATAAAATTAAATCTTGCTTCGGATTAGGTATTTCTTAAACTTAATAAATGAGGGCAGTTTACTTTGTTATTCACCTTTTTATAATCAAATGAAAACCGAAGCAACTAAGAATGAACATGATGTCAGTATCTTATAAATATAGGAATCCTACTCAGAATTTTCTGAAATTCTCACCCTATTATGTATATTCACATCATTCTCAGACCCTGGACGTGGCGATGACCATCATCCTCAATTCTGAGCTACCAAGGTTACAATGACACTTCTGAGCACGAATTGGCTTATTGTGTTCGACGGCTCTATTTCCTGTACTCACCACTTTTAGATCTACAAGAACCTATGAAACCTTGTTTGTATACATATTTATACAGATACATCAGAAATGTTGTGGCATTTATTCCGCCGCCTTCCTTAATTTTGTCTTATTGTGCTACACCTGCACAGTATATGTATATCTTACCTAAGTAAATTAACTCCAATCAAATCATCGTGGTTAGATATAAACACTTATACGACCTAATTAATGAGTTAAGGTTAGTCGATATAAGAAATAATCACACGAAACAAACTAAGTAGTAAAATGTTATGACTTAAGTATAGTATTATACCTGGTAGGATGTTACAGTAGCACTCACCTGCTAATTGGAGTTTGACTCTCAATGCACCAAGGTTAACACCATTGTCGTTAACTACAGTTTCTAATAAAGATTCCTCACCAAAACAAAAATTATTTTCTATTTTATTTTGAAAAATATGATATAGCTCAAATCCAAAATCTCCTAATATCTTTTTAAATCTCCTAGCAGATCAGGAGACATCTCATCAAATCATTACTAAATCACAAACATCACAATTCAAAAGATAACCAACAAGAATAACATATGAGTTTTGCCTCAAGTGTAAATTTCAAGAGAATATAAAGTCCATTTCTGTGAATAAATTTCTATTCTTGCAACCAATCATACTCTAATATTTCAATATATTTTCTTACTTATTTAGAGAGATATATTATGGAAAATAACTATAGGCACATTATCTACTCATAAATTGAGGTTTCAAGAACCAAGGAGCAACTTTAAGGATACTACCAATCTGAGCTACGATGCTCGAGAACTTCACAATTCTAGAGACATGACAACAATAGCATTTATGAGCTGACTATGTCAAGAATTAAAATAACCTAGCCCAATTGCTCAAAATCCCCCAAATTCCTATAGCCTACGGTTCCAAAGCACCCACCAACAACCCATAGGACCATATAGGAAAGCTTGATTAAATTAAAGAAGCAATTTTAAGTGTCATCTACTACTTTAAGAGGAAGAAAAGAGAAAGAAGCCACCGAAGCTCTCCACCAAGCTCCATGACCATCAATGGAGTTTCTAGTGAGAGAAAGAGAGAAGGATAGATGACACTAAAGAAGGAAGAGAGGGTTTTGAGTGGATAAAAGAAAAATCCACAGACAAAATGAAGGTGGAAAAGATTGGGAATGGAAGCTAGGGTTACGGGAAGAAAGAAAGATCAAGGGACAGAAGTGATTGTGAGAGAGAGGGAAGGATCACACCCTATTTTTTTAATAGTATTGTTTGTAACATTCCCACTTTAGTAAACATAATGTAATGGAAACTTTGAATTTTTCCTTTAAGCAGTGTGAGAATTTCTCAGGCAGCATTATGCTATAACGATCTTCACACTCAAAATTATAGGGTAGTGTAACACTACCGTTGAAAATGTGGCACTGCCATATGTTAAAAATTAGGAAATGATAAAAGTGCTCTTGTAAATTTTTGTTAATTATAGTGATGCCCAGAATTTTTAGAAATTATATTTTGACCCCAAAGACTTATTTCCATAATAACCTTAGAACTTTTCATGAAATGACCTTTATATCTCCACATCTATAGAATTAGCAGAATGAGATTTTAAATAGAGCAAAATCATGTGGTGAAACCATAAAAGTTTAAATCTTTGCTGATTGGGCCATGGAGACATTCGAGTGTGAAATGATGCGAGGTGTCCCTGGACTTGCTCAAAATTACAGAAATGCCATTAGTTACAAAAAATAGAAAACAAAAAGGCTCTGAATTTGCGAAAATGTCTAATTTATGCCGTTAATCTATTTATTCGATTTCAATAGTTATATAAGGGCAATTAGAAGTTAATTAAATAATAATTAAGAGTTAATTAGATGTTAATTAGAGGGATTAGGCTTAGAAACAATTAGAATAGAGATATAGAAATTCTCTCAGAATCATTTAGTAAAGTTTTGCTGATTTGAAGAAAATCGGGGAAGATTCGGTAATTTAAACCGCCAAAACTGAATCAGTAGAATTTCACACTAACATCACTAGTTTGAGTAGCTGAAAATTGAGCCACTTCTACCCCTATGGGTGGCGCCAATTGGCTGCCAAGTGAGTGGAGAGACTTGGCCAAACAACCACCAACCAAGCCTCCACCAATCATAAGAGAGTATCATCTTTTAAAACATCAAAATTCCCTCTAGCTCCTCCATTATTTTGCCACCCACCAACTGCCATATCCTCTCGATTCCTACTTCTTCTTCTTCCTTTCTTTCCTTGCTTCTATGGCTACGAGCTTCAAGCTCCTAGTTCATGGCCTTCTTGGCCTCAAATCCTCTTGCTCCTTTTATGAAAATTGATCCTCATTTCCTTTTCTACAAAATCCCTCTAACAATTTCATGATTAAACATCAATCCCCACATTCGTATGAGCTGCTGCTATGGTGAAGGAAGAAGGCTAAAAGTTGGTTCTTGGCTTCCTTACTTCCATGGTTTCAAGGATTTTGAGGTAGGTAGCTCAAATCCTTAGTTATTTGATGTATCATGTGACTATGTGGCTGCTGTGTTCCTCTTATGCCATGCTTGCATGATGGTTTTTTGATGTTTTTCTAGTTATTTGAGTTGAGGAAACTCAGTTTGGGTTGAGAACTTGATCAAAAACTCAAAAGAAAACTCAAATAGAATTGGCTGAAGATAAAATCCCAGATGTGTCCATACTGCAAAGTGTACGAACTCATCTACAGACCTCAAAATGAGATGAACCTATTTTTATTTGAAACTAGACATTTAGAGCTTGCCAACCATATAAACTACAAGGCCATTGGTTTAGTATTGAGTGAGTTATGAATTTTTGAATTTTAACTTGAAGTGCAGGTTCTCTTCTACAGGCGATTATGCGTTGTGAGGGATATAACTCACCCTACAAAACTCTAAATTGCGTGCAACCAGTTTTGTTTGAAAGCCAACATATAGGGAAATATCTTATAAAATTTTCAGAGTTAGATTTAATCCCAATTATTCCCAGTGATTCAATAAAGTTGCCTTAAGTCCAAATCGGACTAGAATAGGA
Source organism: Pterocarpus santalinus (assembly GCA_031439595.1). Classification (NCBI taxonomy): domain Eukaryota; kingdom Viridiplantae; phylum Streptophyta; class Magnoliopsida; order Fabales; family Fabaceae; genus Pterocarpus; species Pterocarpus santalinus. The sequence goes on from CM062527.1 coordinate 40,336,737, forward strand.
CAATCCAAAAAGGTCAGTTTATGGAGCTTATAACTCAAGCTCTTCGTGCACAAATGAGGTGCAACTTGATGAAAATAAAAGCTTGTTCTATTAGCTTTAATTTAATATATTTTGTATGATTTCACCTATATTTATATTTTTGATGAATTTTTACTTCTCATGGTGCAATTCTGGCTATTGTAGGATAGATTGAGGTAAAATTCAAATAACTTGAGCTACATAAATCAAAATGAGATGGGACCAAAAAGGTTAGAAACTAGACAAATAGCATGTTAACATATCCCAAATTTAGATCCAAATGAATTAAATAGAAACTATGGCTTATTTTACAAAAATCGGGTAAAGTGCAGGTACATAGGCAGCAACTAAAATTCAAGTGCAACTATTATTTCTATGAGATTGATATTAATATATGAATGAAATGTTGTGATTTTTTTTGAACAAGTGATTATTTGAGCGCTCGTACTATTCACGAGGAAGCAGACTCAATCTGTTATGCTGCCGAATTTTTAGCAGAAGTTTATAAAGTTATGAGAACTTATGATATGGGTGATTATTTTTTGAATATATTTACATTTACATGTCATGTTCATGTACGTCATGCATGCAAGCATAATTAGAATATGATATGAGAAGTAAGGTGTGAGACATATCCATGAATATGCAAAGCATCCATATGCATGATAAGATATGGGAAGGAAAACATAATAAGAACTTGCAAGAGGGACGTACTAAGTTACCACATGAAGCATGGCATAGACCCAACTAGCATGGGTCAGAGCGGTACTGTCTAATACTTGGGTCAGCCCTCGACCAGATTTAAGAGGAATAAACCCTTCACTCATATATAGGTACGAGTTCAAACCTAAAAAGCAGGCTATTACCTAGGGGTGAGAGAGGCCATTTACCTCTAATGGACTAAATATAAAAGAGCAAGATCAAATTACAAGTTAAAGAAAGAGATGAATGAAGTCAAGTACAAGCAGCTTCATATGCATGTCTAATTCTCTCATTATGTCATAACATTATTATGATTCTTATTGAAGTATGTTACACTATTCTTATTCCTATGTCTGTCACATAATATGCCAAGTGGTTGTTAAAATATAACCCGTTTTGAGAAAGATGTTTTAAACTTAAAATTGAACCACTATTTGCGTATATGTGCTCATATTTTCATAAGAAACCAAAGTGGTTGGAATGTTTATGATGACTCTGTACGAGTGATGGCTCGAGTTTACCTAGCTAGAGCCTTAGGTTCTCACTGCCTGCTTGTATGTTTTTCTTTTCCGTAAACATTCCAGCACCTAAGTTGGAAATCAAGTGTGTTGAGTCTTGGGACATTCTTGAGCAAGCCTCGGGCGCAAACCATACCAAGAGACTATTAAAGCTAGCTGGCGACTAGTCGAAAGCAAGTTATGTGTATTATGTTAGTCACAATTTCTTTTAAATTGTAATTATTTTATTCACTATGTATCAGAGATGACCAAATTTATGAACTATTATTCAGTAATAAAGTGTGCAGTTAAAGGGTCATGTATTATATTTTCCACATTTTAAAGCTTTCTTAGCACAGTGACAACCTTTTAATATAACTCCATGAAGCATGGCTTATATGATAGAGGTTGTTACATTTATTGGTGTCAGAGCCTGGTTCATCCTACATAGGCCTGTGGATGGACTAACTATGCTTCTGAAGCATACTCTGAGAGTCTAGATAAACCATGCTTTACGTCTTCACGTGACGAGGACATAGAAGATTTTGCATGGTAGTCTTGCTATGAGTGTTGTTGACTATCTGTTGCACTTGACTGAATATTGAGTCTGATCATCTCAATATAAGGTTTTGTGTAGGCAGAGGCCTATGACACCCTGTAGACTTATTAGAAACCTTCTAAACATAATTATGAGAGGCGAAACTCCTAACAAATAATAATGGCATAAAGGGGCAGATAATTGAGCAAGTTAAGGAGTGCAGAGAATTGGGGATTCGATCAAAGGAATTATGTCGGACGGTTTGTTATGGACATAGGAAACCTAGCTATATTGAAAAAGGTTGTTTGTAAAGTGTTGTTGGGTACCCGAAAATTTCCTATCGTCCAGGCAGGATCTTAGTTGGAGACGAGCCGAGTAAAAATCTTTTTCACCCTGATGGGGCTTGTTTCAAGCTTCCTTGCGATTAATCGATCCCGGCTATCTTCTCTAGAATGAATCTAGGGAATTCTTCTACCTAGTTTTGTAACTTTAATACTTGATAGGAGTAAGGTGATTACTCGCTGATGAGGTTATCTTATATGGCATGGATAGTGCCCTTATTTTCTTCATAGATGAGATTACCCCGAAGATATCTCGCCAATAAATTTAGTCAATGCTTTTTATTTTGGATTGTGGTAATACCACATTATAAAGACCTGATCCTTCATTAAGAAACTTGCAGAGTGGACAAATGAAGCAGAGAATTAGCGAAAAAAGCTAAGGGTAGAAGCTTCCATTAGGTATATGGGAGACCTTTTTAAGTACCCATCCAGAGAATAGAGTGGCTTCTCCCTCAAGCGTACTGGGAACTAACATTGTAACGATTGCAAATTGTAAGAGTACTAAATGGAATCTCGGCTTCGAAGGGGAAATAGTTGAGCAAAATTGTAAAAAGATCCATCTAATTGTACATTGTATCAAGATAGAGATACGATTATACACGGTATGGAAAGCAGATGAACTTACAAAAGTAACGAAGGAGAGGCAATATATCTCTTACTAACCTAAAGTAGGAACACTTTCGAACTAGAGGTGGCATACGAACCAAGTGTAATTTTTCCTACCTATCAGGGATAAAGGAAGTGTTAGAAAATCTAGTCATGTTCAAATTCTGTCAACCTCAACCACCATAGGAACTGGATGATAGGATCATGTTCAACATGTTATTAGTAGAGGAATGCGGCTATTCAGAGAAGAAAGGCGAAGGTTAATTATCGCCTTCAGGCACCATTGTGTATGTTGTGGGAGGAATAATTCGATGAGGAATGTATTCAGATTCTAGCAGGAATGATAAAGACTTAAGGTGTGCAGTTGATTCCGGTAGCCTGAGACAGCATTAAAGTAGGAGGTCCTAATGGACTAAGATGAAGATAAACTTCTGTAGGGGCAATGGACCTTATAGGAAAGAAATAGGAAAAAAGAAAGTTTTAATTCCAAATGGCCCATTAAGAAGATGAAATGCTATCAGTACGAAATTACAACATAAACAAGAGTTTGCAAGAGGTAATGAAACTGGGTTATCTCGACACTAGCAACGAGTGCGATCGATCCACTGCACCTTAAGTAAGACTGGGTGATGCACTAATTAAAGATTAGAGGATTTGGGAATGTGCCCCATGATAGACAAGGTTACGAGGTATGATTGGAAGTAGTCAGTTAAGTCGCCATACTCGGGGCTAGGTTGGATACAATTATGCTAGCACTAATGTATCGTATCCTATCATAACTCCACAATTTAGCATGCTTAGATGAGAGTAATGCTAACCTTAACCGCAAAATAAGCCTATCATTTCCTCCCCTCACACCTAGTAGATTACATTCTAGGCACAAGATATTACAAGGGATAATTAGAAGACTCGATAGTGAGAGTAATATAAAGTTTAACCATAAACTTGATATATATTATATTGGGATGGACTATAAATAAGAAAGGTAATGCTGGTAACCACGGGATCCCTTAAGTTGGTATTTAAAGTTTAGATGAAGGTGGATGTCAACATAATAAACAAGGAATCTCCTCACTACCAAATTAAAGAAAATAAGAGAATGGTGGAATCTTTGCAACTCAATAATCCTTTTTCTCAGATTGAATTGATCATATTCTGGAGGAAAAGATATTACAATAATCATTGAGAAGCTCAATAGGGATGACACGAAATCTGACTAGTAGATAATGAGAAAAATGGAATAAAGCCCATAAGAAGAGAAGAGATTTCAAGCAAGGCCTATAGTTATAGTTTATGAAAAGATTCTAGTCCTACACTCTAGATTCAACATAAGGGCACTCATCACTGATCAAAGGTGGTCAAGTGGACCAAAACCTTGAAAACAGCAAAATCGATTTCCCAAAAACTTTGATAGGGCTATTATGACCACTATCTATCGAAATTAATTGTTGCTATAGACAATAATTCTTACAACGATAAAACTTCTTGAGTTGGTGTCAAAGATTCAAGACACAAGTAATGAAAAGGTTACCAGAAATCATAGTGCAATAGTAGTTAGACACATGGTAAGCAAGATAAGTAACTTTCTTGACAAGCTCGCTAATAGATTAGGCCATCGTCAAGATAAAATGTACTTTGGGCGTTCATACAATCTAGGGGAACTCTTGACGTGTTAAGAAGGTATCTCGTAGAAAAGAAATGGGATAAGGAAGAGTTTGCAACTTCGCTAAGGAAATATGGCTATTAACCCCCATTTCTATGCCGAATCACGTATACCTTGATAGCTAAATATCAAGGAGAACAAAAGGATGGTAATAAGAAGAGCTATGAATCTTATAAACTTTAACCATACAGTGGGAGTGACCTGAGATCTTTCCACAAGTAATGGAGCATAAGGCAAAGTTTATAAGGAAAAGGAGTTTTAAGACAAAGCTTCTAGCTATAATTCTGAGAAGAGACCTAAGCCCATATTTCTAAAGGACTTTAATGGAGAAAATTTATTTTTGGATTAAGGGTATTCACGTGAGTAAGAATCTTGAAAAAAGTTATATGAGCCTCCTAAAATTTCGATGCAACCATTTTCATTATTATACATTAACATCGATCATGACAACCGCTGACAATCGTTATAATCACGAATCTTCAAGGATCGATATCTAAGGTCTCAAGTGTAAGGAACAAAAGATTTAGTAGTTACTACTAAGTAAAAGTAATTAAGTTCAAAGCAAATGAGATGAGGAAAGTCTCCAATGAACCTAATGAAGGTTCAAGACATCATTGATATGAGATAAACTCAGGCACCCACACAATTTTTAAGGGTTCTTTGCACGTACTGAAACAATACCTTATAATTACCAACAATCAATTTTAGGATGATGCACGAACCTGAAGAAGAGATTATGTAACATCCACAATTTTTGGCTAAGCTAATTAGCTCAATGATCCTGACTAATTAGAGAGGTTAACGATTAACTGAGGACTAATCGGCTAACCTCGATGAGCAAGAGCTTAGTAAATTGAGTCAAGTCAATAATTAATCATAACGTACTAAATGTTTTAATTAAAACCTAATTATTCGAATCTCATTAATTCGTAACTTAGAAATATAATTAAGGTAATCCCATCTTATTAATTAAGTACAAGATAATTGTTCCACCTTACCAATTGAGATAGATAAATTCTTATACCCTAATAACATAATTCATAAGATCAATTCTTTTAGAGGAGAAATGTTTTAAAAGTTTAATTAACCGAAATCAGTTAAAGAGCAATTTAACTAATCAAGTTGAATTAACAACTTAGGTAATTTTAATAGCTTTGAAGATTTAAAAATTTCTCTTAATTGATGCACCAAATCTTGGCCAAGGACAAGAGCAAAATCCAACCATCTATTTGCCTTCTCATCATGCACTCTTAGATCAAGAGTCTATGTTAGTAGTATCTCTTTAGTCTAGACAAGAGAAGTACCTTCCTCCATTAGGATTGTGACACTTGGAATGATCATATCCACCCAAGCCAATCCCAAGGGTGGTCATGCTCTTAACCACTTAAGAAAACACAAAATGGTCCTTACCCAAGTGCCAAGACTCAAGAGAAACACAACTTACCCTTTTACCCCAAGGTCCCTAGCCCTTTTACTTGAAAAAGAAGTAAGACTCACCTACTCTCTCTTGCTTGTTGGAGAGGCAAAGCAATCAGCCCACTTTGCCCCATTTTTTGCGCCCCAAAATAGCCCCCCACTCTCTCATTTGTGATTTTCATCCTCTCACTACAAGCCTAAGCTCTCACTTCTCTCTAAGCCTCATTCTAGCTCTTCTACTCTTCCAATTCCTCTTGCTCTTCTTCCCACTTCCACACCCCACCCAACTCTCTTTCCTTTCACCATTCCACAAGCTCTTCAAAGACCACCCTCTTTGGTTCTTGAGGAAGCAAAACAAACACTCACTTAGCCCCATTATCAAGCTTAAGGAGGAGGAAGGTCATCTCCAACTCATCAACTCTTTCTACTCCTCAAGAAACCTATTTGGTAGTGACTCTAACCTTCCTCTTTTATGTGTTCTTCAAGCCCTTAAACTCCTAAGCTCTCAATAGCTAGGTGGTTTTAGGACTTGCTTCCAAGGCCTCATGGCCATGCTTGTTGGTATGATGAGTTTTCATGTGTTGTGTCCTTCTCTTTGGCATGAAATGTTTGGTTGGAATGTTTATTGTTGTTGAATTAAATTTTTAGAAGTTAAAACATTGAGTTAATATCAAGATCTCCAAGATTAAAAGCGGTTTGGAAGAGAAAAGTGATCACTTGAAGAAAAGACTAAAAGTTCTTACAAGAAAACTCATTGAAACCAAAACCGTGGAAACTGGAAAATTCTGGCAGTCTGTATGGCGTGACTGATAACTCTTCCAATATAACTCCAAATGTAATGAAACTAATTTTATGTGAAAATAGACTCATAGACCTTTCCAGACATATAAAATTCGTGAAATTTGGGTTTAAAACAAGAGATATATGATTTTTCAAAGTTGGCTGTTCCCGGATGGATTTCTGTTCGGGCAGTATGTAATAAAATGTGCATAACTCAAGTTATACATAATATTTTTGAATGGGACCAAGTTTTTTTAGAAAGCTAAGACATTGAGGAACATCCCCATAAAACAGTTTAGTCAGATTCCATGTGTGGAACTTCCAGTGAAGTGGACAAGCCACTGACCCGAGGTGAACTTTCAATTCTGAACAGTCAGAATAAAATGTGCATAACTCAAGTTACAAAGTGAATTTTTGAGTGGGGTTTGTTTTGTTTAAAAATAGACTCAGAGGAGTATAATTATACCAAAATTCGAAACAAAAGAGTAAAAGATGAAATTATGGTGAATTTTTGAAGTTACTGCCCCACTGTAAAAGTAAAAACTGGTTATAGTAAAACTTAAAGGTTAATGAGAAATAAGCTTTAAGACATTAAGTATTGGAAAACCTTCATAATTCAACTTAAAAGTTTCAAAAAGGATAATGGATGAAAATGGCCCTATGCCTAATAAAAGAATTTATTCAAGAGGCATCCTCAATTAAAAATTTGTACCATATTTACTAAGCTAAGCTCATAAGACTTTGTGTGATATGTATGCCTTTATGTGTCATTATGATGACAATGATATGATGATGATATGATAATGATGATGATGATATGATATGATGATGATTATGATGATGACGATATGATATGATGATAATTATGATGATGATGATTATGATAATTTTATGATGATAAGAATGACAATGATATGATGGCAATGTGATGATGAATGATAATGATATGAATATGATCTGTTGATGATATGATGCTTAACGATGTACTTGAAAGAATTAATAAATATAAACACTCTGGGGACGGCGATACGTAACGCCCAGAGGTGATTGGTAAAGGAACCACATTTGGGGACGGCGATACGTAACGCCTAAATGTGGAAAAAGAATTAGACTAACTTTGCATCATAAGCTTTAATAAGAAAATAATGAACTAAGGGTATGATCCTTCAAAAGGGAAGGTGACCTAATTTAAGTTTCCCCTCACCCACGACTCACATGAGGCATGGCATGACCCAGATAGTGTGAGTATAGGGGATAGGGCTTACATGAGGCATGGCATGACCCAGCTAGTGTAAGTACCGAAATGTTATGGTGGTGACGGCCACGGTATGAGCTCATTACCACTTATGTTTAGTGGATGAAAAGAAAAGGACTTAAGATAAGTCAAGTTAAGAAAAGAAAAGAAAAGAATTTAAGAGAAAGTCAAGTTAAGAAAAGAAAGGGACTTCGGTCCGACCCAAGTAAAGAATGAAACTCTCAACATGTTCATGCATGTTACGAAATTGTCATATAAGCTTTTATGTATCCCATGATGTTGTTATTATAATGAGAATATGTACTTGAAATTGAATCCGTTTCGGATATTCATGTTTTCGAAAACCTAAGAACTGAACCTTATGAATGCTCACTGTTTTCATTAATAAAACCGAAGTGACTGGGACAATGACGATGACACCTCTGTGTCAGGTTCGAGTCCTACTGAGAAATCTTATCTCTCACTCTAGTTACTTTTCCGCATCGTCACCAAATTTTGTTGGCACATCCAATGGAGTGGAGCCTGGAGCCACTGCACTACGAGTGGACATACGACGTGGGATGCCAGACGAAGCTATTTTGGGACTCATAGCAACCGTTACTCTACATCTTCGCATATTCTTTTTGAGAGGAGCTTTGTCATTGAAGTTTGTAGTTAGTACCTAGTACTTGGGTCATGGCACGACCATGAGCTTCCTTCGATGTAACGTTGTTACATATATGTATGTATATATATAAATATTATGAACCTATATGGATGTAACGATTAGTTATGCAATGCAATGTATTTGTAAATTACTATTTATTTATCTTTCTCTTGTCATATGAGATTGGGTTATGTATCTTATGCCACACGCTCCTTCTTTATCTACCTTCTCGTTCAAGGCTTTACTTTCCAAAGCGATGACGTATTTCAAAAAAATCTTACCGTATTTTCTGCGTAATTTAATTTCAAGTGAAGTTTAATTTTCCACGAGCATAAGTAACAACTAATAAAACGCCGTAATACGACTTAAGCGTAGTATGGGTTTATTAGGGTGTTATAGATTACCCCAATAAGCTAAGAGAATACTCCTAAATATTCTTAGCCCTGGAATTTTGAGGAGAAAATTCTTTTTAAGGTGGGTAGAATGTAACATCCCCACTTTCGTAAACAGAACTTAATGGAAACTTTGAATTTTTCCCATAGGTAGTGTGAGAATTTCTCAGGCAGCGTTATGCCATAACAATCTTCACACTCAAAATTATAGGGTAGTGTAACACTATTATTGAAAAGTGGCACTGCCATATGTTAATTGTAGTGATGCCCAGAATTTTTAGAAATTATATTTTGACACCAAAGACTTATTCCCACAATAACCCTAGAACTTTTCATGAAATGACCTTTATCTCCCTACATCTATAGAATTAGCAGAATGAGATTTTAAACAGAGCAAAATCACGTGGTGAAACCGTAGAAGTTTAAATCTCTGCCGATTGGGCCATCGAGGTAGTCGGGTGTGAAATGACGTGGGCTATCCCTAGACTTGCTCAAAATTATGAGAATACTATTAGTTACAGAAAACAGAAAATAAAAAGGCTCTGAATTTGCATAAATGTCTAATTTACACCGTTAATCTATTTATTCGATTTCAATAGTTAGGTAAGGGCAATTAGAAGTTAATTAAATATTAATTAGGATTTAATTAGATGTTAATTAGAGGGATTAGGCTTAGGAACAATTAGAATAGAGATATAAAAATTCTCTTAGAGTCATTTAGTAAAATTTTGCCTATTTGAAGAAAATTAGCTAAGATTCGGTAATTTAAACTGTCAGAATCAAATCAGTAGAATTTCACACTAACACTACTAGTTTGAGTGGCTAAAAATTGACCACTTCTACCCTATGGATGGCGCCAATTGGCTGCCAAATGAGTGGAGAAACTTGGCCAAACAACCACCAACCAAGCCACCACCAATCACAAGAGAGTATCATCTTTTAAACATCAAAATTCCCTCTAGCTCCTCCATTATTTTACCCCCCACCAGCTGCCATATCCTCTCCACTCCTCCTTCTTCTTTTTCCTTTCTTTCCTTGCTTCCATGGCTATGAGCTTCAAGCTCCTAGTTTATGGTCCTTTTGGCCTCAAATCCTCTTGCTCCTTTTATGAAAATTGATCCTCACTTCCTTTTCTACAAAACTCCTCTATCAATTTCATGATTAAATATCAAATAAAGCCTCCCCACATTCATATGAGCTGCTGCCATGGTGAAGGAAGAAAGCAAAAAGTTGGTTCTTGGCTTCCTTGCTTCCATGTTTTCAAGGATTTTGAGGTAGGTAGCTCAAATCCTTAGTTATTTGATGTATCATGCGACTATGTGGCTGCTGTGTTCCTCTTATGCCATGCTTGCATGATGGTGTTTTGATGCTTTTCTAGTAATTTGAGATAAGGAAACTCAGTTTGGGTTGAGAACTTGATCAAAAACTCAAAAGGAAACTCAAACAGAATTGGCTGAAGATAAAATCCCAGATGTGTCTATACTGCGAAGTATACAAACTTGTCTACAGACCTCAAAATGAGATGAACCTATTTTTATCTGAAATTATACATTTAGAACTTTCCAATCATATAAATTACAAGGTCATTGGATTAGTATTGAGTGAGTTATGAATTTTTAAAGTTTAACCTGAAATTCTGGGTTCTCTTCTGGGCAGTATGAGTTTTAAGGGATATAACTCACCCCACAAAACTCTAAATTGAGTGTAACTAGTTTTGTTTGAAAGCCAACATATAGCCCTATAAAAATTTCAGATTATATTTGATCCCAATTATTCCCAGTGATTTAATGAAATTTCCTTAAGTCCAAACTAGACTAGAATAGGACAATCCAAATGGGTCAAATTACGGAGCTTATAACTCAAGCTCTCCATATGCAAATGAAATGCAACTTGATGCAAATAAAAGCTTGTCTATTAGCTTTAATTTGATATAAGTTTCGTATGATTTCACTTAGATTTCTATTTTTGATGAATTTTTACTTCTCTAGGTGCAATTCTGGCTAGTTGTAGGACAGACTGAGGTAAAATTCAAATAACTTGAGCTACATAAATCAAAATGAGATGGGACCAAAAAAGTTAGAATCTAGAAAAATAGCATGTTAACATATTCAAAATTTAGATCCAAATGAATTAAATAGAAATTATGGCTTATTTTATAAAAATCGGGTAGAGTGAAGGTACATAGGCAGCAATTAAAATTCAAGTGCAACTATTGTTTCTATGAGATTGATATTGATATGTGAATAAAATGTTTTGATTTTTTGTTTAACAAGTGATTATCTAAGTATTGGCACTATTCACGGGGAAGTAGACTCGATTTGTTATGTTACTGAATTTTCGACAAAAGTTTATGAAGTTATGAGAACTTATGCTATGGGTGATTATGCTTTGAATATATTTACATTTACATGTCATGTTCATGTACGTCATGCATGCATGCATAATTAGAATATGATATGAGAAGTAAGGTGTGAGACATATCCATGAATATGCAAAGCATCCACATGCATGATAAGATCTGGAAAGGAAAAGATAATAAGAACTTGCAAGAGGGACGTACTAAGCTACCACGTGAGGCATGGCATAGACCCAGCTAGCGTGGGTCAAAGCGGTACTGTCTAATATTTGGGCTAGCTCTCAACTAGATTTAAGGGTAATAGACTAGTGTGAGGGTCAGGGAAAGTAAACTCATCACTCATATATAGGTATGAGCTCGAATCTAAAAAGCAAACTATTACCTAGGGGTGAGAGAGGCTATTCACCTTCGAGGAACCAAGTACAAAAGAGCAAGATCAAGTTGCAAGTTAAAAAAAAAGATGAATTAAGTCAAGTACAAGCATCTTCATGTGCACCTCTAATTCTTTTATTATGTCATAATGTTATTATGATTCTTATTGAAGTTACACTATTCTTATTCCTATGTTTGTCACATAATATGCCAAGTGGTTGTTAAAATATAACCCGCTTCGGGAAAGATATTTTTAACTTAAAATTGAGCCACTGTTTACGTATATGTGCTCATATTTTTATAAGAAACCGAAGCGGCTGGAATGTTTATGATGACACTGTAAGAGTGATGGTTCGAGTTTACCTACTGAGAACCTTAGGTTTTCACTGCCTGCTTGTATGTTTTTCTTTTCTGTAAACATTCCAGCACCTAAGTTGGAAATCAAGTGCGAGGCAGAGTACTGGGACATTCACTAAGCAAGCCTCAGGCACAAACCAGACCAAGAGACTATTGAAGCTAGCTGGCGATTAGTCGAAAGCAAGTTCTATGTATTATGTTAGTCACAATTTCTTTTAAATTGTAATTATTTTATTCTCTATGTATTAGAGATGACCAAATTTATGAACTATTATTCAGTAATAAAGTGTGCAGTTAAAGGAACATGTATTATATTTTCCATATTTTAAAGCTTTCTTAGCACAGTGACAACATTTTAATATAACTGCATGACTTGAACATGGCTTATATGATAGAGATTGTTACATTGTTGGTGCTCAAGCACGAGGTTCTAGGCACTTATGTAATAACCAAGTATAGGAATATATAAATCGTGATGTGCTGCTATGTCGAACCCGCGAAGTCCCAAGTCTGGACCCTAGGCCTCCTTGGAGGGCTATCTCATTGAGACATTTTCATGGGATCAAAAGTCCCGATAATTGTTCCTTAGATATCAAAGAATTGAAGAGCAATTTTTAACGAATTTTTGGAGGTTATTAACCATTTCATTTTCAAGCTTGAAATTTAAGAAAATGCGAGTTTTCAGAAGTTTGTGCTAAAATCCAAAAGTTGGATTTTGATTCTTAAGGAGTTTGATTTTTCCAATATTTTTATTGGATTCAAATGGGAGATATTCTCTTATTTACATTTATGTTTTAAAGTTAATGGAGAATAAAATAAATGAGGACATTAACTTAAAATTAAGAAATGTAAATAAGTATATGATGATGTTTGAGAAGTGTTTGGAAGAGGAAAAAAAAGGGGGGGGGGGACTGGGTGCCTAGGCGTCCAAGGCCAGCGCCTGTGCTGCAGAAATGATGTAGCTTCAGGTGGGCGGGCGCCTGGGCGTAATTAAAAGAAGAAGCTCGAAGCTTCTCTCTCATTCTTCACCAACCTCTCTCTCTCTTCTTTCCTCTCTCATCCTTCTTCTTCCTTCATGGTTTCCATCAATCCTTCACCCATTTTTACTCAATCTATCATCAAATCCATTCTTCCCTCATCATTATCCAAGCTTTGGAGGTTGATTCTCTCTTTGGAGCTCTCTCTCTCATCTTCTAGTGAGAGTGGTGGTGGGAGAAGATCCACCACTCTCCTCATGCTCCACCACCTTCCTTTGCTCTCTAAGGTAATTCTTGAGCTCAACCCTCCTTATTAGACCATAGATTAGCTAGTTTTTTCATGAATTCCATGTTTAAGGTTACGAAGGAAGGGTTAGGGTTCTAGAAATTGGGGGTTTTTGCCTTATGGAGCTCATCCTAGTAAATTCTTAGAATAGTTATGTTGTGGAAGCCTAATAGTTATATTTGTCATGTTAGATGCTCTCTAGAATCTCTTGGCACTCTACCAAGATCGCAGAGTTTGAGCTTCTTCCTTCCAAGCATAGGCTGTGAGTGGATAGCATATTTATAGCTAGTTTGTTTTAAGTATATGTATAATTTATAGTTTGTTTTAAGTATATCCATAATTTCATAAATATTATGTTTGTGGTTTAAGTTATTAAAGATCAAAGAAATTGAAATAGCATTTTAACGATGACCTTAGTGAATTCTTGAAAGATAAAAGATATTACTCTTTTATATATATATATATATATATATATATATATATATATATATATATATGATTATGTATGTGTGCGGAACAAGCACCTTAAAGGTGAATTCTGATACTTGAACAGTTTGATAGAGAAAGATATGGTTTCAAGTTATTAAATGTTAGCTATGTAAAGGCTTGAAGTTGATATGATGTTTAGAAATTATAGATTTCTATGAAGTAAGCTTAATATTGATTTCTATGAATCATTTTCACATTGAGGTTGTTTTTTTTAAAAGCTTGATATGTTGAGAACTATGAAATGTTGATGTTTTAAAAGCTTAAGCAATGTATCTAGAATCCAGGACTTGATGTCCGAGTAAAGTTACTAAGGAATTTTAATGATAACAAATTAGAAATGAGCAAAGGTTTTCAAGGGGGAGGGAACTATAGTAGAACTGTTTGCTAATGGCGGCAAAGATTAGCCTTGGTGCACCTCGAGTAACCCAGCTAGCAGGGTGATTGCTAGCCCGGCATGTTTGGCCGACATGTCCGGAATATGTAGACACGCATAGGCGTGAAGTTATCATTTACTGCTAGAGTTAAGCCACAGGGCCACCCAGTCAGGCAGCTATTTCTGAAATAGAATCCTCCCTTAAGCTTATTTATGATTTATTTCAGCTAGATTTAAAAGTATTATGCTTATACATATGTTTGTAATGAAGTTATTATCCAGTCAAATTAAAAAGGCGATTTAATGAATTATATAAGTTTGCTGAAAATCTTACAGTATTTGATATACATAGATGAAGTATTTCCAATAGCAAATGTGGTACGAGGTTTTTGTGAAACTTATAAAGTTATTGTTTTGCAAATGTTGTGCATCAGCTTGTCCCACCCTTGTTATAGCTATATTATCCCTCACTGAGTCTGTATGACTCACCCTTTCTTCCTTTCCATGTTTTTAGACAGGTGCAAGTTGTGCTCAAGCTTCCACAGCTAATTAGAAGTTTTAGCATCTAAGTTTAAGTGTAAAATCTCTAGAAGTGCTCCAATAACCTACAGGCAGGGTCCTCCCTGTATCAGCTTTAATTTGTAATTAAAAGCATGTTGTTTTTAGCTAAGTCAAGTTCCATTTTAATGATTATGGATTAAGGATCATGTTGGATACGTATGTGTATATATTTTCATAAGTATGATTATGTTTTGAATTTCCATGTTGTGTGCTGTGGGGTGCATTCAGAGAATGCCTGGATCCCCAATGATTCTGTGTGTTTGGATTGTTGTGCAGGTGGAGGATCCGTATTTGGGAATAGTCCTAAATACAAGGGAGACTCTGCCCAATTTTTTTTGAAAATGTCTTGTGTAGGCTTGCTAGGGGATGTGTCCCTTATACGCCGGTCATGTCCTGAGTGGGGTCATGACAACTTAAGTGCCAACCAGTGCTTAAGCACTAAGAGGGCATTTGATATAGAGTAATCCATTTGGATTATTGGTAATGTTAGATCAAATTACCTAGGTCCAAACGATTGCCTTGCTTAGTTACACCACATTCTTGGTAATCTATGAAAAATATTTGGGGGACACATATTTTGCGACGCAATATGAGACAGATACGGAAAAAGTGAGCAAAACGACAAAAATGCTTAGATAATGAATCCTACATAATCATTGTCACTTTTGTTCAGTTTTTTTTTAATCCAAAACCAACATTTTTCAACAATACGTTGGTAAGTTTTGTATATATTACATAAAACTTACTAACGTGAATAGTGCAGATGCTGGTAAGTGTTGTGTATATTACATAAAACTTACCAGTGTCTGTACTATTCATGCTAGTAAGTTTTTTTTTCCTTACAAAACTTACTACCGTGAATAGTGCACATGCAGGTAAGTTTTGAAAAAAAATTTGAACAAAAGTAGCAATGATTATATGAGACCCATCATCTATGTATTTTGTCATTTTTTTCACTTTTCCGTATGCATTGCTTCTACATTTACTATTTGTGCATCTCCCTATAAGTTCTCAGTAATTTATATTTTCAAAGTAATCCACATTGTCTTTCAATGCGGATATCTATCTAGATTACCGTCGAAGAGGTTCTCTCTCTCTCTCTCTCTCTCTCTCTCTCTCTCTCTCACTCTCTCATTCATGAATCAAGGTATTATTATGAATCTACTATTTCAATGAGAAATAGTTTAACATTCGATATTTTTATTTGAGAAAATCAACATCTGTAACCAATTTATGGTCCAAATAACAAATGAGCAAGGTGACCAAATAGCAAATGATTTTATCAAAATACTGTATTTATAAACTTTTTTAAAAAAATAGTTTAACCATTTAATATTATAAATAAATATATTTAATTACATCAACATCCAAAAATTATTATAATTATTGCTATAATAAATTTAATTAAAATAAAATTATTATTGTTAAATTACTATTATTAAAAAATTTAATTATAATAAAACTATTATAATAATAATAATATTACTTTTTTTTTTGGAGTGCATTCTAGTCAAAGAAGGCTATTGTCTCGTAATCTTTTTGACATACCGAACAAGGTACTTTAGATTATTAGCTAGATCATTTGTGCATACCAAATACTGCATTGTAACATTATCATCAATTTAAAATATGACAATATTTCTTAATAGTAATTTGGATTACTAGTAATCTTATTAAGCAATGTACCAAACGCCCTCTAAGTTCAAGATGCTTAAGCATTGGTGCCTAAACCAAAATTGTCCCTTTTTTCTTCCTTTTACACCTGTAACATGCATTCCTAAGGCCCAAAAAGATATTCCTAGCTATATGTACACTCTTAAACACCCAACAAACAAGAGAAAGACTTTAAGGAAATCTCCAAAACTTATTCTAAAACAAGGATTAAAGTTAACATCTCAATTTAAATTGGGGTATTACAAGACTAAATGTACAAGATAAGCTAGCAACACACCAAACAGCACCAGCAAACCATATCAAAAAGGTAGTTACACATTAGTTCTACCCACATAGCATCCCAATTTCAATCATCAACAATAATAGTTTGTCTTTTTTTTTCCCTGATTAATAAAACAAAACAGGCTCAATGCTCTGCATCAAGAGTGGAGCAATTTACTCTACTACATTGAAAGCAAACAAAAGGCACACCCAGAATGGTATAACAGCCAAACAAATAATCACCCGCCTAATTATTAGCGATAATAGATAAACATCAAAAATATACAAACATAGTGAAGAAGATAGAGTAGTTTTATTAGTAAAAAAATTAATAAAAAAAAAAAGACATTCAAACAATATAAATGAGTTTGGGAGCAATTCCTAACCAAAGGGATTGGAACCGCTTTCTTCTGAGATAAAAAATATATATGCAGGATTAGATATGGTGGCCAATCAAATTCAACTCCCACTTGTTTCTCTGACTACTTCTCTGCACCCAAATAAAATTAAATAGAGATAAATAAACATCATGTGCAAAATAAAAAGAACAATAAGGAAAAGCAATAGAACTACAAGCAACAATAAAGAAAAGCAAAGAGAACTACAATCTGGGGCGCGTACAAGCTAAGTGTGCAGAAGGTGGAAGAGCCCTCAAGCTGAGCTGCAAAAGAATGAGTGCAGCGATAGGGACTTGCGGTGGACAACGGTTACACTTGTCACAGCAACGATGGTAATGGAGGGAAGTAGGCTTGAGCTGTGAGGGTGATGAGGGAAGAGGCGATAGTGCTGGTGTTGGCATGCAGGAGGCAGGTTTAGGTAAAAAAGGTTGGGTTAGTTTTTGTAAGTCATGTGATTCTTTTTAATTGAAGTCTAATCACAACCTTCCATTTTAATCCAATGGATAAAATTCTTCCTCGCATCTCCTATATAAGAATGTGATTCTTATTAGATATGTGCATAAGACAATAATGGGTTTGATATATTTCCTATGCCACTATCGTAGATATAAGAATCTGCTTATTATGGTTGCTAGACCCAATATTCCAATAGTTCTCGCATGACTCCATCTTACCTCCCCCTTGCTACCTTCAAGACCTCCAACACCTTTACCCAACCCTTTATGATATTGCTCTTCACTCCTCAAGTCAACAAAGCATTCGTCCCAGCTACCGAGGCTATTGTTGTCACCACTGCTCCCTTCTTTCGTCTCTATCTCCTTTGATTTCCTTGTTGCGCCTTCTTCAAGAAGCTTGTTAGGTTCAACCTCCTTCAGCTTCTCTGGTGGCGCCACTTCAATTATCATGTCCTCACTTCCTTCAATCTTCTTTTGACCCTTTTTTCAATCTTAGGAATTTCAAGAACAATTTGCTTTTGGCTCTCTTTTCCCTCTATGTGAATATTCATTGGCTCTAGTTGTAAACATTTGAACATCATGGTCACCGATGCTACCCTAGGTTGTGCACTTTCCACCACCAAAACCAAACAAGATGCTTTCCTCTCAGGGTAACTACCACCTCTTGAGATCCTCTAAAGTCTTGTGTTGAAGAAAATGACCCCACACCCTCCATAGCCAAGCATGCACATTTCCTGCACCAAACACTGGAATCACCTGCTTTTTCTTTTGCTACTCGTTCCTCATTCGCGGCGTTGTTTGCATCACATGCACCACTATTGTTATGCTTGCATCAATCTAGTCATGCTAAGATGCCTCTTCCTCCTTGCATCTTTGTTGTTCCTTCCTGCTCTCCATATTGTAAACTCTGCACGGGCTCTCGGAATCAAGATCTCTAATGCCAATGTTAGAATTGGATCAAAAAGAACTAGAAAATAGTAAGAAAACCTCAAGAAATGTGTTAATTGACTAAGCATCATAACCAATATGATCAAAGACCCACAAATACTCAATCTCAAACTGACTCAATAATCCCTTCTTCTTATTTATATTCAATTAACTCTTCTAACTAATCGATAGGAACCGAGCCTCTAAGGGGCCTTAGTTAGGAATAATGGTTAGTGACTAAGAAAAGGGTATAAAAGAGGGTGTTATAGATGAATAGGATCAGTTGAGAAATTAGTAATAGATATTTTGAATATCCCTTACTATTGTAATTTCATATTCAATAATATACACTATTCTGATCCAATTCTTATAAACTATTATTAGAGCCAAGTTGGGCTATGGGGTGCCTTCAAATAGAGATTCCAGTATCCAGTGGAGATGAGGCATCTCGATGGTTGAGCAAGGTTGAATAATACTTTCAAGAACAAGGGGTAGTAGAAGAAAAGAGAGTAACAACAGCAATGGTGGCCATGGAATACAGAGCAAGGACACAGTATCTTTGATGGGAAATCGGCATAGACTTCTTTGAATGGAAGAAATTCAAGCAAGATTTGCATCAAAGGTTCCAACCGTGGTTGCTTTCGAAAGCCTGTACTGAATCATTGCCGATGGAGACTGGCATGGAATCACACTGGGAAGCACGCTTCGAAGCCATAAGGAGAAACTTGGCTAAGTCGATGCACCAATTGAAGGAGATGCGGAAAACGATATCAAAAAGGGATGCAAGTTCTGGCCTGCCATCAGCGTAAGAATCACAAGATTTGGGTCCTTTCGACAAGGAGGATAGACCGTGGGATGCAAAGGCATCACTACCAAAAGAGGAGTGCGAAACAGAGTGTGAGACGAATGGACACGAGTTGCTAGTGGCAACAAGGACTATGATGATGGACCCATGGCCATGTGCAACAACCAGCAGGGCAACCTCAGCCAAGGTGCATGCAGGGGCAACTAAGATAGCAACAGAGACAGTGGCAGTGCCATTATCCCACGTGAGAAGTGTTGTCAACAGATAGGAAGAAAAAGGTGGGATTATTGGCCAAGACCCTGAGGTTGCGATGACAATTACAAAGGCGGTGTATGAGGAATTGTGAATAGCAGCGACGGTGATGCAAGGCCGAGCGCTCGTCGATGTTCCACAAGCAGTGGTGGCAAAGTGTAGAACTAGGCAAGGCTACCTTCCTTTGGAAGACTCCTGATGCAAGAAGGGAAGCACAAAGGCGCCAAGCTGGAGATGTTTCACTCAGGTCTCCTCTTTGACCTAATAGGCCGAACCTAGATTTAGAAGGAGGGAGGCAGGAAGTTTGCAAAAGAAAATCAGGTTCTAATGTTATTGGGCCAAGTACAGCCCAGAAAGAAGAAGGATTTGATTTCCAAACATGGATATTACTTTTTAGAGCTCATGGTTCAAGCCTAATTTAACACAGCAATTCATTTCCTGATGTTAAGGACCTAGTACCCATTTGATGTCAATCCAATTACACCCTGGGACCTTGGTCGAAGTTATTTGTGCATATCTAGTAATAAGTCCCTATACTCCTACCTTGAGGACAAGATGGATCTTCTGGGGGAGGGGGAGTATTGATAGGAACTAGGCTTCTAGTGGGCCTTAGTTAAGAATAATAATTAGATAGTTAGTAAGAAAAAAAGGTATAAAAGAGGGTATTCTAGATGAATAGGATCAGTTAAGAAATTAGTAATTGAGAGTTAAGGAAAGCAAGGGATCTCTTAAATATTTCTAACCATTGTAGTTGCATATTCAATAATACACACTATTTTGCTCCAATTCTTATCAACTAGTATTAAAGCTAGGTTTGGGCTATGGGGCACCTTCAAATAGATATTCTAGTATTCAGTGGAGATGAGGCATCTTGGTGGTTGAGCAAGGTTGAACAACAGTTTCAAGAATAATGGGTAGCAAAAGAAAAGAGAGTAGCAGTAGCAATGTGGCCATGGAATGCAGAGCAAGGACATCATATCTCCAGTGGGAAATTAGCAAAGACTTGTTTGAGTGGAAGAAATTCGAGCAAGATTTGCTTCAAAGGTTCCAACCATGGTCGCTTTTGGAAGCCTGTATTGAATCATTGCCTATGGAGACTAGCATGGAATCGCATTGGGAAGCACGCTTCGAAGCCAAAAGGAGAAACTTGGCCGAGTCGATGCGCCAATTGAAGGAGATGCAGAAAACGGGATAAAAAGGGAATGCAGGTTTTGGCCTACCACCACCGCTAGGACCACAAGATTCGGGTTCTTTTGACATGGAGGATGGGTCATGGTATGTAAAAGCTTCATCGCCAAAAGAGGAGAGCAAAATAGAGTGCGAGACGAATGGAGATAAGTCGCCAATGGCAATGGGGATTGTGACGACAGACCCATGGCCATGCCCAACAACGGACATGATGACCTCAGCTAAGGAGCATGTAGGGGTGGTTGAGATACCAATGAAGACAGTGGTACCACCATTATGTTGCATCAGAAGTGGTGTCAACAAACAGGAAGAAAATGATGGAATTGCCTGCCAAGACCCTAAGGCTACGACGATAATTGCAGAGGCGATGCATGTGAATTTGCAAATAGCAACGATAGGGATACAGGACCAAGAATGGGCGAGGCTACCTTCCATTGGAAGACTCCTGATGCAAGAAGGGAAGCACGAAGGGGCAAGGCTGGAGATGCTTCACTCAAGTCTCCTCTTTGACCTTGTAGGCCGAGCCCAAATTCAGAGGGAGGAAGGCTAGAAGTTTGCAAAAGAAAATCAGGTTACGATGTTATTGGGCCAAGTACGGCCCAGAAAGAAGCAGATTTGATTTCCGAATAGGGATATTACATTTTGAAGTTCATGGGTCAAGCCCAATTCAACACAATAACTCATTTCCTGATGTTAAGGGCCCAGTACCCATTTGATGTCAATCCAATTAAACTATGGGACCTTGGTGGAAGTTATTTATCCATGTCTAGTAATAAGTCCTTGTATTTCCATCTTGAGGACAAGATGGATCTTTTTTTGGGGGTGTATTGACAGGAACTAGGGTTCTAATGGGCCTTAGTTAGAAATAATAGTTAGATAATTAGTAAGAAAAGGGTATAAAAGACAGTGTTATAGACAAACAAGATCAGTTGAGAAATTAGTAATTGAGAGTTTAGTAGAGCAAAGAATCTCTTGAATATTCCTAACCATTGTAGTTTCATATTAAAAAGTACACACCATTTTGATCTAGTTCTTATCATTAAGTACCCTATCGTATATTTTGAAAAAGGATCTAATCTAACATGAGGCCAAGGGTTGGCTGGGGCTCTTGTTCATTGTGACTTAGGGAGAAGTTCTAGATTTATGATGCTACATTGCTACTACAACTGTGACAAATGGATATCCTTATGCAATCTATACAATTGTCACCTTCAACTAGGAAAACAACTTTCTTGCCTTCGGCAAAAAATTTATTATCATCCTATTCAAAACATGAATGTCCCATGCATGAGATATACTTGCTAAAAGCTTCGTCGATGATGTAATAATTTCAGTAATATCTCTTCTTTGGGGTCAACCTCCTTATGTGTTTCAGTGGTCATAATTGAAAAAAGAAAACGCACTCTGGTTCTTGTTCTTGGTGCTCTGATGAAGGTCAATTCTCTACTTGTCTTGACCTATGAACATCGAGAAAGCTGAATTGACTCGCCTTGCTTTGCTTTTTACGTTAGGGCTTTAACAGGGCTTGACCTATGATGTATGAGAGTAAGAGGTTGAAGTGAATTGCTTGGAAATGCAGCCAGAAGGGAGATGCCTATCAAGCAAGCTTTTAGTGTTTGCATGAAGAAACTCCATGGTAAGATGAACACCTGATAGCTCCTGTCCAGGTACGAGAAGATCCCAACATGAAAAAGTAACTTCATTTGAAGCATTTTTCTATCAAACATTTTCCCAGTATACTTTCAATCAAAAGATAAACTGAATGAAGATATAGGACTCCAGTATTGTCTCTCACTTTGTTTTGTTGCTCCTAGAGCCAAGACAATGGCAACATTTTCCTCTCAAAGCTGATCAAAAGAGTATGAAAGGATTGTGTCTAAAACTTTCATTCACTACAAAATTTATTCCTTCCTCAGCCATAAGCTTGACAAGCCGTTGAACTACGTGCTTTCATGTTGGGAACCCCATACATCATAAGCCCTCCAATCCTATCAGCTCTTTCATAAACTGTTACTGTATGGCCCATTTTATTTACTTGATCAGCAACTGCCGAGCCAGCTTGTCCACTTCAACGATGGCACCTTTTCCTGTATCAGTAATGATATTAAATACGGACACTGTTTATCTAAC
This sequence comes from Pterocarpus santalinus, assembly GCA_031439595.1. NCBI lineage: Eukaryota > Viridiplantae > Streptophyta > Magnoliopsida > Fabales > Fabaceae > Pterocarpus > Pterocarpus santalinus. The sequence continues at coordinate 40,359,452 of CM062527.1, forward strand.
CGATAAAAGCGCAAAAGTGGGAGAAAAAAAAAGAATCAACAACGACGTACGGTCCAGTTTAATATTATTAATCATAGTAACAGAGTTGAACAGTTTAATAACAGAAAAACTACTACATATCAACTGGAAGGGCTGTACATATTTGGTTTAAAAGAACCCCAGACACAACTAAAATAAAACTGAAGAGACGTTAAAAAAATATATAACTTACCCGCTTCTCCTGATTGGGGCTCATGGCACCGTCCTGACCCTTCTCAAAAGCCTTGTCTATAATAGCACATTCAATGCGTTTAAAGAATCCGGATCCTCAATAATACCAGAGACACAGAACCTTCACAGGCAATATAAAAATGAAAACTTCAAACTAGCAAACCACACCTGATGACAGGAGTACCAGAGTCCATGCAATGGGCTGACTGTTTTCAAAAGTGGATCAGGCATTGTCTATCCCATAACTTCCTTCAGTTCCTTCCAAACACTCGTGTAAACATTAGGATCCCTACATTGAACACCCTCAAACTCATATGCAACATAACCACCGTCTAATTTCATCAGTGACTTGACTTGGCCTCTTGGGTGATTCAGACCACACATACTCAAAGAAATCGGCAGTAAAAACAAGCAAAAAGCACTCTAGGTACTTAGATCTTATATTCATAATTAACCAATAAGAAAACAAACTACACCAGTACAGGACGACAACAAAAAATTTCGTCAAACATCTACTACGTGCAGCAGAGTATTCGCTAGTTTAAAATTCAAATTTCTTTGAACATTGATGAGACCTACAGTGAAGATGAAGATAAAAGACCTTTCTAAGGAAATATTGTATTAGTAAACGAACAACTGGCGGTATTGCCATTTTCAGACAATGGATGATAGTCCTAAAATTAAAACTTCCAGGAAACCTACCCTGTAATGAACGAAGTTAATCAATCCATTTGTCATCTCAACTCAATTCAATATAATAAGACAGGGAGGATCATGATTTCAAAAATCACCAATCTAAAGAATTCAAACTTCAAAAATAATTTGTTTTGTTTAAAAACAAAAGATAAAACGTACAAGCACAATAAATAAAATATTTTAAAACAACAAACTTGCAATTACCTCAAGAGAAAAGGCAAGCCCCTGAATTGTAAGGTGTAGTATGTGTCTACTGCAGTATTAGTTTGATGTCGGTGGTTCCGAATCAAAATTGAAAGAAACGAAGGGAAGCAACTTGCAAATAGATTCATTGTTGCGGCTATTTTTATCTGCTGAATTACTACTTGGAAATATCAGTGACAGAAAATAGTAAAATCAAATTCAGGAAATTTTCAGGCTCTAGTTTGGTTCTCTCCCCTCTTCCTTTCAGGACACTCTTCCATATATTTTAGCATAACGAGTGTAACCAAAGAGTGAACTGCTGGTTCCTCCATTGGGGTATGGCTTACAAAATCACAACTCTTCCAGTTCTAGCATAGCCATGCACACATCTAAGTCGGTTGATGGATTGCCATCAGTTCTACATGACAGCTTGCCGTAACTTCACAACATTTGTGACCAATGATAAGGAAACATAAACACCAATTTCACCTTCACGTTGCAAAGGCACATCTTTCACCTTTAGAATGTAACCAGCACATCAAGATACGCCAAACTATTTTTTGGCTTTGTATTGATCAGAAAGTAAAAAATCGAAAAAGAAAAGAGAGAACTCCACAATATCAATCTCCTTTTACAATATTTTCATCTCCAGAGCAAAAACCAAAATGCCACATCAAGTATAAATAAAGTTACATGCTTTCAACTTGCAAGCTTTGAGAAAAACATGTTCCCCCTCATTAAGCCTTCGTGCAATTCCACGGTGTTCTATCTTAGAATACAAAAAAAGGTATACCTGAACAAGAGCACGATATTAACTCACTCACTTTGATACGTGCTCCGGAGGACAAATTGGACATTCTAGCACAAGGGGGCAAGATGGAGATTTTAGCATGCCTGAAGGACCAATCACACGAGCAAGAGCAAAGAGATTAAGAGAAGACTTTGGGAACTTGGCTAAAGCAATTGTGGAAGATATATATCAAGAATGGGCTAAGAAGATGCCAACACATACTAATGGACAACCCAAGATCTTGTTATTTGCTGCGAATTGGGCTTAGAAGCTTATACGGGCCAGGTTGGGCCATTATCCTATTTTGGTCTTGTTTAGTTTAGTTAGTTTAAGTATTTAGGACATCTAAACTTTTAGTTATTTTATTTAGCCCATATGTTATGTTTTATGTTTTATTCAGCCCAATTCATATTATTTAGCATCAAAACACTTCTTATTGGGCTTGGACTTAATTTAAGTGTTTAACCTAATGTAAGAGGTTATAAATACCTCAAGAAACACATTATTTATCAGTTTTTGATTAATTAAAATTATATTTTGTTTTCTTTCAAGAAAACAGTGCTTTTGTGTGCAAATGAGGTAAGTGATTTGCTTTGCTTGTTGCATCAAGAAATTGAAAGAACTCATCCTAAGGTAAATTCCTTGCGATATACAATCAATTTCTGTTCTATCTTTTCCTTGTTATCTACTTTTCCAAGGACTGGTTTCTTGGGGGTTTAGTAGGGAGTATCTTTATTCTACGTCTTGTTTTCTGTCAAAGTGTGTGCCTGGGGTTTCTGGATCTTTATATCCACGGGGTTCCGCATCATTTGGTATTCAGAGCAAAGTCTAGATAAATTCTTATTTATCTATCTGTCTTTTACGTTTATCTTTTGTCTTCTTTCCTTGTCCGTTTGCATTTTTGTTTTTGTGTCTATCCTTTTGTGTTGCGGTTATATCTTTGTTCCATCTTTGTGTTTCTCCTGTTTTGCTTTCAATCTTTGTTGCTAGTTCAAATTTGAAAAAAAAAAAAAAAAGAAGGTGCAAAAAAAAAACGAAAAAAAACCCAAAAAAAAGGAGGACGAAAAAAAAAGCCAAAAAAAAAGGGAGGACGAAAAAAAAAGGAGGGGAAATTAGAAAAGATTGAAAGGATTATACTCTCAGATTTAGTTTTGATTCACATCAGATTGCATTATCTTTTGTTTCAAATTCAAAAAGATTGTGTTTAGATTCAGTTTTGATTCAAATCAGATTACATATTTTGTCTTTGCTTGGAATTTAAATTTTGATTTTTAAATATGATTTATATCAGAGTTAGTTGATTTACACTAGATTTTGTGTTATCTTGAGTTCCTTGGAGTCTAAGTAATTCTTAGTTGTGTGTCTTTTGCATATTTTTTCCTTGCAAATTAAGTAATCCATTCTGATTCTTCAACTTGAGTTTATCTTGGTAGTCCTTGTCATCAAATTCTAATCGTAATATTACTTGTGGATTTGCCTTGCTTGATTTCATTTAATTTCTAAAGTGCAACATTCTAAAGTGATCAAGAGTGGTAAAAGGCAAGAGTGGTGAGCACAAAAGAGGGTAAAAGCCAAGAATTGAGTGAAAACACGAGTGTACCCAATTTTGAGTGCAAACACGTGAGAGAGTGCTTGTGAGGTCCTTTTCTTTTATTAACATTTTGCAGGTTGTTCAATGGCTAACAACTCAAGGAAGGAAGGAAAAGAAAATTATGAAGAGGAACCTGGTATGATACTTGACATGAAGCTCATGTACCAAGCTTTCACTAGTCAATTTCAGAAGTTGAATAGTAGACTTGATGAGATGGATGAGTGGAGAAAGGAGATGACACAAAGCATGTCCAGAGGTAGTAGACGGGTTGATCTGAGGAATCGACGTCACCATGATTCCAGCCATGAGCTATCTGGGGAGGAGTTTGACGAAGTTGATTCAGCCAGAAATAGGAGAACTAGAAATAGAACTTGGGATAGCAACATTAATGCTATCAAGATGCAGATACCACCATTCAAGGGTAGGAATAATGCTGAAGCTTATTTAGAATGGGAAAGAAAGGTGGAGATGATTTTTGCTTATCATAATTACTTTGAAGAGAAGAAGGTTAGATTGACTGCTATGGAATTTTCTGATTATGCTCTAATTTGGTGGGATGGGCTAGTTAAGTCTAGAAGGAGGAATGGGAAATACCCTATAGAAACTTGGGATGAGATGTGTAACACCCTAATAGTCCCATTCTATGCTTAAGTCATATTGTGGAATTACTAGTTGTTACTTTTGCTTGCGGTACTAACATTACCTTTTAGAAATTACTTTGTATCGAAAATAGGGGTAAATTTTTTCTACAAAACAAGTGAACCATTTTTGAAATTGAGAGCTATGAGCGCATCGTGAACATATAAAGCAACACCGCTATCTCATACATACATCGCATTTAACATGCATAGAAACCATAAAAGTAACCACAATCTTAGATAAAGGTAACATTCATTCCATGGCCATCCATGATAATACAATAATAGTCATACCAGAGTCATACATAAGATAATAATGGGTCCGATATCTATCGTCGGCCCTACACAAGAAGCCTACCAATACATAATAAAAGGAAATACATCAGAAAATCCTACTACCCAAGCATGCCATACAACAGAATGATAACCCTATAACTACAACCAAAAGGGGTTATCCTCGTGCTCGGCTCCGCGTGCAGTTGTCACATCAAGCATCTGGTGGGAGGAAACCGTTCCCATATCCACCGGGAAAAGTGCCACCATGTCCCCCTCCTCGAGCACGTCCTCGCCCACGGGCGCAGTAGCGGTGCGAATGAACCCACGCGCATGAACCGAAGGTGAAGGCTGGGCTAGCAGATGAAGCGTAAGAATCGAGAAGATAGAGCGAATCACCAGGCTGCGACGAACGAGCGGTGAGATCCCCCAGAATGAGTCGGATAGAGGGCTCAGACGGTCGGTCTCCACATGGAAGCTTCGGATAAGGCGGCTCAGGGATCGGAATCCAGTGAAGCGATCGAGTCAAACAGTATCCAGTCAGTCTCATCATCATCAGTGGGGTATCTCGGTGGCTGAAAGTAGGGGCGGATGTCATCCATAGTAACCGCGCTGAATGGCTGATGCGGTCGGAAAAATGGGCTCATCATGAGAGTCAGAAACTGGCGGTCGTGAAAGATGTAGACCCTCATCGCTGCGCTTGCCGACAGCACAGAGGCATTCAACACCGGGTCAAAGCCCAATGCCACACTGGGAACTCAATGTAGATCACCACCGTGCCCGACGTCGACATCCTCTGAAGAAGACACGAGAAACGTAGGAATGAGAAATACTAAATTTCTCAGTAGGATCGCGACTAGACAAACACAGTGTCATCGTCATCGTCCCAGCCACTTCGGGTTTAATTATAAAAACAGTGGACAGATATAAGTTCAATGTTTAATGGTTTTGAAAACTTAGACCCCGAAGCGGGTTGCTTTTAAACTTAACATCATAACCATATCATCATGACTAATATACACACTAAAACTTAGAATAAATATTCATAATGCAAATGGGCAATATACTTACATGCAAAGACATGCATCATCATAGACGTAACCATGGTTATACTTAGACTTTACTTTCATTTTTAGCACGTGCTTAACATACTTTTACCTTCCTTTGAAATAGACTGCTTTTGGACATGAGCTCATTCCATGACCGTCGTCACGCAGTACTAACCAAATCAGACTAAGCCGATATTGGTTACCTCTAAGTTGGAGGGTCCTCCATGTCACCTTTGCCTCCCTCATAGAGGTTCCTTGTGTCTTTGTGGATCGCTGTCCCTCACTTTCCTTACCGAAGTGATTGAAGGGTCATGTCCCATTGATTCTTTTCTTATCATTATACTTTACATGCATAACACTTCTTTGACTAGACACATGCAATGATATGACTAAGTCCATAATTTTGATGGAAATCCGGCAGCATAACGGCTAGACCGGAGCTTCCCCAAAATGCCAATCATCGACATTCAACCAATAGTTCATCATGTCTATATTATATCATCACACTCATCATCTAATCATGAGACAAAACTCAACCAAACTTGTCATTCATCATGCCGCATGGCATCACACACTCATACCCTAAAAAGGTTTATAGTTGTGTTATTCTTTATGAAGAATATTATGAATCATCACATGATTTCCCATGGTTACCCATGAGAGTATCACGTAGTTAAGATATGTGTATATGGTCTTTTAGTTACTTAGCTCTCGCATGAAAATTATTCTTTACTTGAATTCATGTCTTATGGAACACTTATTCAAATTTAATTAAGTTAAGTGATTGTTTCCTTTCCTCGATATAGTGCACTTAGTGATTCCTAGGTTCATGGTATGCTCAGAGGCCTTCATCATATTTCTGTTCCCAAGGAGTTCAAGATCCCTCTAATCCTTGGGTCATGACAACGCATAACCACATCATGAACCCAACAACACCATGTTCACTAAACACCAAGGGTGATTTTTAACTTAACCCAGTTACAAAGCTTCAAGCTTTTATCTTAAAGATTAGATCTTTATGAAATAACGATGCAAGTTACTAGCTTTTCCACTAAAAAGTCTTGTTCTTTATAAAAGTTGACTCATTTAATTATTCTAAGACTATCAAGGTCTCAACTTTATGACTTAAAGTTGTCTTTGCATAAAAAGGTTCCTACTTTATCAATTAGTGACATGAAACATTAACTTTAAGGTTAAAAAGTCTTAATTTTTTTATAGAAGCTCACACCTTTAAGCATTGTTTTGGTTCAAGATCTAAACTTTATGAATTAATTATTATAACACAATACTTTTATGACTTAAAGGTCTCATTCTTGATTAAAGTTTGAAACTTTATAAAAGGGTCTCTTCTTTAAGGTTTGATTTCTAAGACATAAAGTGACAAGATATCATTTTCTAACTCAAAAAGGCTTATCATGCCAAAAAGCTTAAACTTTTACATGCATTCTTGTCTATAAAACAAAACAAAAGAAGACTTTATGATGGCACTAAAACTTGCACCACTTTAAGAGTGTCAAGAAGCAAACTTTTTAAAGTTTTAAGCTTTTAGAATGTTCAAAGTCTTATCAAATCATGGAAACACAAAAAGATGAAGCTTTTCTAATCATCAATTCATCATAAGAAAAGGGACAACTTTAAACAAGATATCATCAAGAACATTCAAGAACATATTTTGCCAAAAGTAGAAACTTAAGAACAATTGAAGAACATCAAGAACACTCAAGAACATATTTTGCCAAAAAGGGAAACTTAAGAGCACTTGAAGAACATCAAGAACACTCAAGAACATATTTTGCCAAAAAGGGAAACTTAAGAACACTTGAAGAACATGAAGAATTTTCTCAAGTTTTCACTTAGAGATCTTGGTCATGAAAGAACCAAGCTCCAAGATTTCTTGAGCAAACAAAATGAAAAAGATGGAAATCACTACCTTCTTGAAAATGGCACAAATCAAGAGAAGTGGAAGAAGAAGATGATGACTCCTCTTGATGATGAAGGTGGCGGTTTTGAATGAGCAAGGAGAGAACTCTTGAGTTCTCTTGAAAATGAGTCTTGCAGTGTTTTGATCTTGTCTCCAAAGACCCAAAGATAAGGTCTTTGAAGGGCTAAGTGAGTGGTTTAGGTGGTGGTGGTGGAGAAAGGAAGAAGAAGATGAAGAAGAAGATGAGAGAGTTTAGAGAGAAGTAGGAGAATTTTGGTTTGATGAGAGAGAATAAGATGAGTGAAAATGAAAATGGATGAAGGAGGGAGAGAGAGAAAGTGGCATCCCACTTTAAGGAAGGAGGATGAGATATTTTTGCTTCACTTTGTGTTATCTTGTGTTAATTAGTGATTAAGGGGACAAAGTGGATGATGGGGAGACAAAACACGGTCAAACTCTTACATAAAGCACTCTTGTCTAATGCTCTATGCTTTTATGACATCACTCTTTACTTTATTGTCTAGTTGACTAAATTTGAATTTAATCATATGATTAAGTGCTCATACAACTTAATTAAGATGATTAAGCAAGGATTAGTGATTAATACAGAAGAACACGATTAACAAAATTTAATCTTGCGACTAAGCTTAATTAACCTTAATTAAACTCGATTAGGCTAATTAAAGATGATTAGTGCTTAATTAAGCTGTAGGGCCTCTGACTTACTCAATTAGAGATTGTCTAATCCCGATTAAGCATTCTCTGGACTATTCCATCCGAGTAACCCCTTAATTAAGCCTTAATCCCACAGTTTCTCATTAAGTGCCTAAGTACTCAGGGTTACTGAGGTAATTTAATACGACATGAAATTAAGGATGTTACAAGATGAAGAGGATAATGAAGAAGAGATTTGTTCCTTCCCACTACTATAGGGAAGTGCACCAAAAATTGCATAGGCTCATTCAAGGCTTTAAGTCAGTAGAAAATTACCACAAGGAGATGGAAATGCTCATGATTAAAGCCAACATTGAGGAGGACATGGAAGTAACTATGACTCGATTTATAGTTGGTTTAAACAAGGAGATTGCAGATGTGGTAGAATTACACCATTATGTGGAGATTGAGGGTTTGGTTAGCATGGCAATGAAGGTGGAGAAACAACAAAATCAAAGAAGGGCAGCTAAGGCATTTTCAAATTCCAACTCATAGTGGGGTTCAAAATGGTCTAAGTATGAGGACACAAAGAAGAATAAGGACTCAAATCCTAAGGAGAAGGGACTGGACATAGCCAAGAAGAAAGGTACTTCTAATTCATCTTCTTCTACTGCTACTTCTAGACATAAAGACGTTAAATGCTTCAAGTGCCACGGTTTGGGCCATTATGCATCTAATTACCCGAACAAGAGAACAATGGTCATTAGGGGAGGTGAAGTTGTATCTGAATCTGGTGATGATGGTAAGTCTGATGGTAGTGATGATATGCCACCATTAGAGGACTGCTCTGATAATGATGAGAATATTGAATATGCTGTGCATGGTGAGTCTCTTGTTGGTAGACGTGCTTTGAATATGCAGGTTAAGGAGGATAGCCTAGAGCAAAGAGAGAACATCTTTCACACTAGATGTTTGGTTGGTGGAAAAGTGTGCAGTTTGATTATTGATGGTGGAAGTTGCACCAATGTTGCTAGTACCACCTTAGTGGAGAAGTTGGGATTGAAGCATGATAAGCATCCTAATCCATATAGGTTGCAATGGTTGAATAATAGTGGGGAAGTGAAAGTTACTAGACAAGTTGTCGTTGCATTCTCCATTGGGAAGTATAGTGATGAAGTAGTGTGTGATGTAGTACCCATGTAGGCTAGTCATTTGTTGTTAGGGAGACCATGGCAATTTGATAGGCATGTGCTACATGATGGGTACAAGAATAGGTATTCCTTTGAGTATAATGTCCACAAGATCACTCTTGCACCATTATCGCCCAAGGAGGTGTATCTTGATCAAATGAAGCTTCAACAAACTTTTATGGGGAATTTGGGAAGTGAGGAAAAAGAAAAAGAGAGAAAAGAGGCCATGAGAGAAAAGAATAAAGAACAAGGCCCAATGGTGAGAGAAAATAAAGAAAAGAAAGAGAGAGTGAGAAAAATGTAAAGAAAGAAAAGAATGAAAAGAAAGAGAAGAGTGAGAAAAATGAAGAAAGTGAGAGGAAATCATGTTTTTATGCAAAAGAGAGATATTTGAAAAGTGCTTTGTTAGGCAAGAGAGCTTTGATTATGATTCGGTTTAAGGAGATTTTACTCTATGAAACTAAACTTAACCCAAATTTGCCTAGTTGTTTTCTTTCTTTGTTGCAGGAGTTTGAAGATGTGTTCCCTAGTGAGGTGCCAAGTGGATTACCACCATTGAGAGGGATTGAGCACCAAATTGATTTTGTGCCTGGAGCTAGTATTCCAAATAGACCAGCCTATAGAAGTAATCTTGAGGAGACAAAGGAGCTTCAAAGGCAAGTGGATGATTTGCTAGCTAAAGGGTATGTGAGGGAAAGCATGAGTCCATGTGCTGTTCCAGTTTTGTTGGTTCCAAAGAAAGATGGCACTTGGAGGATGTGTGTGGATTGTCGTGCAGTCAATAAGATAACGGTAAAGTATCGCCATCCTATTCCTAGGTTAGATGACATGCTTGATGAGTTAAATGGTGCATGCATATTCACTAAAATTGATTTGAAAAGTGGATATCACCAGATTAGAATGAAACCAGGGGATGAATGGAAGACTGCATTTAAAACAAAATATGGGTCTTTATGAGTGGTTGGTTATGCCTCTTGGATTAACTAATGCACCTAGTACTTTCATGCGTTTAATGAACCATGTTTTGAGAGAATTTTTGGGGAAATTTGTGGTTGTTTATTTTGATGATATTCTGATTTATAGCCAGTGTTTGGATGATCATGTATCACATGTTAGAGCTGTTTTAGATGTGCTTAGGAAGGAAAAGTTATTTGCTAACCTTAAAAAGTGCACCTTTTGCATTGTTAAGTTGTTTTCCTTGGTTTTATTTTGAGTGCCCATGGTATTGAGGTTGATGAGGAGAAGGTGAAGGCTATTCGAGAATGGCCAACGCCTAAAAGTGCTTCTGAGGTAAGGAGTTTTCATGGTTTAGCTGGATTTTATAGAAGATTTGTGAAAAACTTCTCTACTATTGCTGCTCCATTGACTGAAATTATTAAAAAAGATGTTGGGTTTAAATGGGGAAAGAAACAAGAACTTGCTTTTAATACTTTGAAAGATAAATTGTGTTCTACTCCTATTCTTGCTTTGCCTAATTTTGATAAGACCTTTGAAATAGAATGTGATACTTCTGGATTGTTATTGGTGCTATTTTGATGCAGGGAAAACGTCCCATTGCATTCTTTAGTGAGAAGCTGAATGGAGCTCAACTCAAGTACTCAACCTATGACAAGGAGCTATATGCTTTAGTTCGGGCCTTAGAGGTGTGGCAACACTACTTGCTGTCTAAAGAGTTCGTGATTCACACTGATCATGAATCTCTCAAGCACTTAAAAGGACAAGGTAAGCTGAATAAGAGGCATGCTAAATGGGTTGAGTTTATTGAGACTTTTCCATATGTGATCTCTTATAAGCAAGGGAAAGAGAATGTGGTTGTTGATGCTTTGTCTAGAAGAGAAGTGGTGCGCTTATATGGTGTCCCTAGGACCATTGTTTCTGATCGTGATGTCATGTTCCTGAGTCATTTTTGGAAAGTGTTGTGGGGTAAGTTAAGAACCAAATTGTTATATTCTACTACTTGTCACCCATAAACTGATGGTCAAACTGAAGTGTTAAATAGAACTTTAGGGACTTTATTACGTGCAGTTGTTGGTAAGAATTTGAAAACTTGGGAAGATTGTTTGCCTTTCATTGAGTTTGCATATGATAGGACCATTCATTCTTCTACAGGGTTTTCTCCTTTTGAGCTTGTGTATGGTTTTAATCCTTTAACTGTTTTAGACTTGATGCCTTTGCCTTTGAGTGATCTTGTTAGCTTAGATGGTGATGAAAAGGCTGAGAAGGTTAAAGCAATGCACTTGAAGGCACGTGAGTTGATTGAAAAGAAAAACAAGGTGACGGCTCAAAGAGTTAACAAGGGCCGCAAACAAGTTGTCTTTGAACCTAGTGATTGGGTTTGGATTCATTTAAGGAATGAGAGGTTTCCTACTCATAGGAAATCTAAACTTGACTCAAGGGGTGATGGTCCACTTCAAGTGTTGGAGAGGATCAATGATAATGCTTACAAGATTGACCTTCCGGGTGAGTATAATGTTTCAGCTACTTTTAATGTTTTTGACCTTTCTCCTTTTGATATGGATGCAGATTCGAGGATGAATCTTTTTGAGGAGGGAGGGAATGATACGTGCTCCAAAGGACAAATTCGACATTCTAGCACAAGGGGGCAAGATGGAGATTTTAGCATGCCTGAAGGACCAATCACACGAGCAAGAACAAAGAGGTTAAGAGAAGACTTTGGGAACTTGGCTAAAGCAATTGTGGAAGACATGTATCAAGAATGGGCCAAGAAGATGCCAACACATACTAATGGACATCCCAAGATCTTGTTATTTGCTGCGAATTTGGCTTAGAAGCTTATACTGGCCATGTTGGGCCATTATCCTATTTTGGTTTTGTTTAGTTTAGTTAGTTTAAGTATTTAGGACATCTAAACTTTTAATTATTTTATTTAGCCCATATTTTATGTTTTATGTTTTATCCAAATTTCAATTCATATTATTTAGCATCAGAACATTTCTTATTGGGCTTGGACTTAGTTTAAGTGTTTAACCTAGTGTAAGAGGTTATAAATACCTCAAGAAATACATTGTTTATTAGTTTTTGATTAATTGAAATTCTGTTTTGTTTTCTTTCAAGAAAATAGTGCTTTTGTGTGCAAGTGAGATGAGTGATTTGCTTTGCTTGTTGCATCAAGAAATTGAGAGAATTCATCCTAAGGTAAATTTCTTGCGATATACAATCAATTTTTGTTCTATCTTTTACCTGTTATCTACGTTTCCAAGGACAGGTTTCTTGGGGTTTAGTAGAGAGGATCTTTATTCTATGTCTTGTTTTCTATCAAAGTATATGCCTGGGGTTTCTGGATCTTTATCTCCACAAGGTTCCGCATCACACTTTCTATTTGCTGCCCTCTGTCAACACATCTCTCTGCTTTGCAGCCGCATCAAAGAGATCACTCACTATAAGAAATAAGCAAATTTCTGACCGCCAAATTAGTCACAAAACATGACAAAATTGGTCACAAAAGTGATTACTGATCGATTTCTAACCAATTTTTGTCGGTCATAATTTCGTACGTTGGAAAATTTTTTTTGACCGATTCTTTGACTAATTTTTTCATTAAAAATCAGTTACAAATAAGGCATAAAATTGGTTGTTTTTCTTGTGTTTTGACCCATAAAATTGTACTTATATCATTTCTGCCTTCTAGGACAGAACGCATGGGTGCCCAAAAAACAGAAAAAAAACGCTAGTGATTACAAAAAAGGGGTTTCTGCATTGTTAAACCTCCGCTAACACCTCAAGAATCTTTGCGAAACCAAATCATCAGTTCATTCTTGCAGAATTACATAACCATCGTGTTGAATAGCTCCACTTATCCAATTTTAAGGACAAAGTAATAAAGAGCCAAAAGAAAATTCAGTCACTTAACTGATTCATTCGAAAAAAAAATAAAAAGTAAAAATTACATGACCATCTCTTACAGTTACAATTATGACATCAGAAGTAAACCAATCGGGAGAAATCACGCACAATTTCTATCGGAATTTATTATTTATGGGATAATAAAGTGGAAGTAAAAGCTCAGAAATCATAGCATCGACCGTTGCGCTCCCAATCGCTGTACTTGGTAGGCTCGGGCCTTTGGGCCCACCAACCTCACCAGTTTCTTTGTTCACATGGTCGCCGTCTTCATCATCATTTTCTTCTTGTTCTTGGCTTCGCTTGCTTTCGTCTTGAAGAAACTCTCGCGGTGCATGTTCTTGGTGGCTAACGGCGTTTTCGCGGTGCTGCTGAGTCGAGTACGAGCAGAGGAGCCCCGCCACGGAGTTGGTAACACAGCGAGTGAGCGGTTCGGATCTGGTGAGGTGAGGTGCAGAGTTGGGGAGGGTGAAGAGCAAGCGAGGGAGAGAGGTGGCCATTGTTCTGTTCGTTAGTGATGATGTTAGCAGGCGGATGGCGAGAAACAAGGAAGCTGAGACTCCGACAGACCGGAACGAAAGAAACCGTGGAAAGTGAAGAGGGGGACGAGGAAGGAAGAGAGCTGCGGTTAGTGCCAGCGCGCCGTATCCAGCTATGACAATGCCAGGAGCATTCGTCCATGTGAATCGGTTTGGCTTATTATTGATTATAAATCTGTAAGTTTAAACTTTTGATGCCGGAAATAAAAATTTACAATAATAATATATCAAAATTAAATTTTAAACATATTTTCTATTTTGAAAAATAAGGTTAAGATCCAATTGCACCAATATAATTTTAAGTATAACTATATTATTTAATAACTTTATAAATTATTTTCTTTATCTATTTAACTGTTAAATTATAATTACTTATTATAAAGATTCTTTATGCCAAATTTTATAAAAATTAAATATGAATAAGAATGTTGTAACAATCCCAATTTTTCTTATACTAAATTATCTCAGTGATCTTGAGTAATTAAGTACTTAATAAAAAATTAGACAATAAAGGATCAAGGGATAAAAAGGGTAATTAAGAAGAGCAAAAAAATTAAGAGAATGTTAATTAAAATGAATTTAATTTAAATATACTGACAGTGTAAAATAATTTTACACTGTCAACCAATAGAAATAGTGGAAAGTGTCAACTCATACAAATAACCACCCATTATAAGGTGAGATCCACCATGATTTCTCACTTTCCTCTATTTTTATTGGTTGACAGTGTAAAACTATTTTACACTATCAGTGCATACTAATTAAACTCAATTAAAATTAGCAAATTTCTAATTAAGCATATTGAACCCTTAAAAGCCTAATTAAGGACTAATCACCAAAAATTTATTTAATCGAGATTAATTAAGGTTAATTAAGCATAATTAAAAATTTAATTTCACTAATAATGAAACCTAAGTTAATTACTAATCCTTGATTTATTAAATCACTTAAATAGCAAGAATACTTAATCTCAAAATTAAAATTCAAATTAAGTCAATTAGACAATAAAGTAATAATGACATCACTAAAGTGAAAAAGCAAAAGACAAATATGTTTTATGTAAGAACCTAGTACAAGTTTTGTGTAAAGTGGTTTCTTAAACATCCAATTTATCCCCTTTAATCACAATTAAGCAATATATCCCCCACCTAAGACCATATAGAGGTTGTGGCCCCCCCTCTCATAAACACACCCTCATTTTTTAGTTTTACACCTTCACACACTCTCTTTAAACTCTCTCGAGCCCCAACTTCTCTCTTCATCGTCTTCTTCCTCTTCTTCTTCAACCTTTCTCCAAGAACCACCACCTCCATAGCCAAGCTCACTCAACCTTATGAGAGCTACAACTTTTAGCTCTGACAAACACATGCAAACACACCATCATCCAAACCAAAGGAAACAAAAGTCTCACCTCCCAAGAGCTCAAAATCGAGAGCTTGTTAAGGTACAAGGAGAGGATTTTCCACTTCAAGCCTCAACCTTTTCCTTGATTAGATCATTATTTTGTGGTAGGATCCTAGTTACTTTCATTTCCTCTTAAGACAAGCCATGAGAGCCCAAGTTTTTTCATAACTTGAAGCCTCAAGCTTTGTCTCCAAGCTTCTAGTTTCTTGAGAAAAATGATGAGATTCATGTTTCTACTACCTTTTGTTTTTTTGTTTTTATAATATCATCATCTTCTTGGAAAGATTGTGTATAGTCTTGATTTCTATTTACTCTCATGTCAAGAACTCCTAGCCCTAGTCATGGTTATGGTGCTTTTGGCATCTTCCTTGCCTTTGCCTCTTAAAAAGAATCTAAAGTTTGCACCTTTCTTAAATATTTGAGTGATTCTTTAGTCTATTCTTCACTTTTATGATCATGTTTACAAAAAGTTGCCTTCTTGAGTGTAATTGATGGATGTTGAAATATGACCATGAGAAAGTGGTCTTTAAAACTCAAATATGGAAAAAGTCTTAAAACTTTATTATTTATTTCATTGGATCAACCCTTTTAAAGCCTTAGACCATGTTCGTAAGTCTTAAAGTCTTAGACAAGTGGAAACACGAGGTAAAATAAAATAAAAATTGAAACCTGGTGTCTATATGGTTTCGGCCATGATGAGAAATTAGTGAAGGAAAGTGAGTTTGATGCTTTTAGATGTAGATCCATGGTTTATAAGAAATATCAACATACTTTATAATAAAGAAAGTAAAAATAAAATTTTACTCAATCTTAAAGTAACAATTTGGCCATTAAAGAAGAAAATAGAATATAATGTTTTTAACTAAGACAAGAATAAAACTTGATAAATTTTAAGTGACTAAATGAATGTTGTTCCAAGTGTTATGACTTAGCCATGAATTGTCATAATCAAAGAGAGCAAGGGAATCCTTGTAAGGCTTCTTATGGGTGAATGATTAGGAGCTTTGGCTTTGTCATAAATTTTGGACACAAGCATGACTCCTAAATAAGAATCATAAGATAAAATTCTCATTAGTGATCCTAAAGGCAAGTCACAATATTGAAAAATAACAAGAAGAAGGTATATAAAGAGTTAAAAGACTATCTGGTAGTGAATGTCGTAGTTCACTCCAAATTACAATTTTAAAACTTAATTACACTACTTGTAGGATAGTGCAACCAAGGTCGTCTCTCACAAGAATGTTGATGACTATTTGATTAGCAACAAGGGGGGTTTTGTTTGAATGTAAGATAGTAATTAGCAAAAGAAACTAACAAATAAAATGGACACTAACTCAAGGATTTCCTAAGGCCAAAGGCATATCTCTCACAAACACACGTATGATCAAATACATGGAGTATGACTAACTTGAGTTGTTAGTGCAACCGTAACTAACAACCCAACAATTCACTTAAAGACCGCCAAGCATTCAATTAACACACAATTACTAGATAGTTGAGGCCTAAACCTCTAATTAATTCATGTTAACTTTTAGCGCTAATTACATTAGCCTAAGTCTCAATTAAGACCTAATTCTCAATTCTTTAGTTAATTAAATATACATCAATCATCCAATTGATATATATCTAATTAACATCTTAGTCATGCATCCTCATATCAATACCATTCAATAAGAACACATAATCAAAATTATCCCAATCATAAACCCCAATCTTAATACCATTCAATCAAGTTTTATAATTAGGAACCCTCAACTAGCCAAGTTCATATTAATCAACCAATTAATAATCACCTAACTAATTATCTAATTACATACCCACACATCAATACTATTTAGTGCAAGCATATAAAAGAGTAAAAGGCAAAGAATTGAGAAAACAGATCATGCATTGAAATTAAAGAGTAAGGTTTCAAGATACAACCCTTAAAGCCCATTGGAGAATCCCTAAGCTAGCCTCCAACTCTACTCCTCCATGGAAATTTACAACCAAAATAGAAAATGAAGAGTAGTGGTGGAAAGATGAGAGGGTGAAAAGAAGATAGGAGAAGAGGAGGAGAGAAGAGAGAAAACTAACCTACTTTAACCTAAAGAGAAAAGCTAAATTCCTAAAAGGTGAGACCTGTTGCTTAATTTGGTGAAGTCCTAGGTATTGGTAAATGAAGTCCTATGCATTATCTTTCAAAAGTGGGCCCAAGTGGCCTAAAACCTAAAATTATGTCTATTCTATTGTTTTGAACTTTTTTGGTTGTGCTATAGAACAACAATTAGTAAATAAAGAGGTGTTTCAGCTACTACTTGTGCTATAGCACAGTCCCTTGCAATATAGCGCAAGCTCCTGACAGCAATTATGCATAATTTGACGTTTTGGTCACTTCCGAGCCTCGTTTGAGCCACAAAACCTCCAAACTAGCTCTCGATGACTTTATGAAAGTCGTAGATCTTTTCCTTGGCTTCAAAATGGACACCTTTTTTGCTACTTTTGGAGTTGGAATGAGCAAGTCATGCTCTGATCTTTGCAGTGTGTTCAAGCTGAAATTTCAGCAACAATGAAATTAGGCTTCCAATCACTTCTAAGCCTCAAATCCCTCCAAGTTAGGTTCCTACAAGTCAAAAACGACATATATAAGGATTCAAAACTCTTGGAACTCATTAAAACACAAAATCAAGGAAAAGGCATGTTTATGCAAGAATTGGTAAAAGAGGCAAATTGACACCAAATTACGAAATTCATGTAATTGGACAGCAAACACGCAACAAAGAGGACTAAAACACTAAATATGAGGAATAAAATTAATATCTAAATTCATCTCATCAAATTCTACAACACATAACTTTTTGCATATCCTCATGCAAAATCCTAAGAAACCCAATCAAGGAACTCCACCAACAAGTTTAAGCTAAGGTTACTTCTCATAACAACTATCCCTAAAGTTGACACATACCTAAAAAAAAAAAAAAAACACAATTTCCAAAGAATTTTCAAAAGATGCATGCTAGCACACAAAAGCATCAAAACTCCAACACGTAAGACACAAGTGCACAAAAGGGGCAAGCATGTTAGAATTTGCTTCAAAGAGCACGGACCAAGCATGAAAGACATCACAAGGCAAGTGTTTAACAATCGAGTCTCTCAAAGTGTTTAAGCTTAGGATTTGACACTCAAATCATCTCAAATGGAAATGCACTACCATAAGCTTGCTAGTCATCTATGTAACGTCCGAAAAATTTTTATCGTTAACAACTGAGTTGATCGGTTTTATCGAATAAGTGAATTTAATCAAGATCTGATTAGACACTTACTTAAAGCCAATTAAGGGTGATTTGAGAAGATTAGGCTTGATGGAATTAAATTAGGAGCATAGAAAACCCTACAGAAATTTTCAAGCCAATTTACCGATTTAAGGGAAATCGGTAAGATTTCGGTATTTCAAACTATCGGAACCGAATCAATAGAATTTTTCTATGAGTGCCCTAGAATCAATAGCTAAGATTTAGCCAAATACCTCCCCCAAGTGGCGCCTAGACAGCCCTTGATGATGGGGAGTAAACCAGATTTTTTGACCAAGATTAGGTCCACCAATCAAAATCAAGCAACCTTCAAATATCTTCACTTTTTCTCCTTTTCTCCTCGTCAACATTTCAGCCACTTCCCATCTGCTGAAGGTCTTATCTTTCTCTCCTCTCTACTCTCATTTCCACTCCATTATCATCCATCTTCAAGTCTCATCCCAAGTCACCACCATCAAAGACACAAAATCAGCATAAATTGCATAAGACAAGGTAGGAAATCCTACTTCTTCTCTTATTTTCTCTGATTTGGGACTGCATGGGGAGCATGAATAATATGAGATATGGATGTTTTATAGAGTGATGATGATGTTTTATGACTGGTTTTGCATGTATGTTGTGATTAAAATTGAAATTGAGGGCAAATAGCTTGAAGGAGAAAGTCAAATCTAGAAGCTGCTAGGGTTTTCCTTAGCGACCCATACGGCGGAGTGTACGGCTCGCCTACCGCTGTCTAAATTGGATAAAACTATTTTTATATGAAACTAGACATCTAGGGCTTTCCACATATATCATATAAGGCCAGTGGATTAGTATAGAATTAGTTATGAATTTTTGAAATTTACCCTAGAAATCTAGATTTCTATCCGGGCAGTACGAGTTGAGAAGGGTATAACTCACCCTATACAACTTCAAATTGAGTGAACCCAAGTTTGTTTGAAAGCTAACATGTAAAGGAATATTTCATAAAAAATTCAGAACCAAACTCATAGCTGTTTGCTCCCAATACACCAAGGAAATTGGCTTAAGTCTAAACTAGATTGAACCAGGGTAGTTTAGTAAGGCCAAGTTTCGAGATTCATAAGTCAAAATATACCAATGCAAATAACATGAAACTTAATTCATTTGAAAGCTTATTTTGATGGCTCTAATTTCATATAAATTTCGCATAAATTCACCTAGTTTTCTATTTTTAGTGAATTTTTACTTATAAGGACCCAATTCTGGCTGAGAACATGGCAGTCTGAGGTAAATTGTCTATATCTAGAGTTATACACATCAAAATGAGATGGGACTAAAAGGGTTAGAATCTAGACATATGAGGCTATGACATATTCAAAAATTAGATTTAAATGAGTTGAATTGAATGAGAAGTAGGGCATACCAAATTCAGGCAGAATAGAGGGGGTTAAACTGAAACTCTAATGATGTTTAATTTGAAATTGTTGATTGATGCTATGAATGTACATATATAATTGCCGGTCTATACTGAAATTGCAAGTTGTGCAAATGTACAGGATGTCTGGCACTATTCATGGGGAAGCGAACTCGATCCACTATGTCCAAGAAATTTCTCAGAAGAAGTTCATATGTTGTGAAACTTTATGATAGCTTGAGTGCATTATAATCAAAGAGTCAAGCTAGATGTGCATTCATTTCATGATATTATAAAAAATTCCATATCACTTGGGCCAGCCTCGGAATGAATTAAGGGGAATAGATCAGTGGGAAGGTCGGGGAAAGTAAACCCAGCCATCCTATATAGGAACGAACTCGATCTTGAAAAGCGGACTATTACCCAAGAGTATATGGCCAAAGATTCCTAAGGGACCAAGGATGGAAATAAGTTCTAATAGGCGAAAGCCTTCAAGAATGAGATGCATTCCTAATTTTCACATTCATATGCACAGTGTAATGCTTATTAATTGACTGTCCTAGATACCTATTTATTTTTTGTGATATGCTATTGCTCCTTTACAATTACTGTTTAATTGCATTAGTGTTTCTATTAATTAAAATTGAGCTTGTTTCGATGTATGTTTCTCAACAAGTAATTAAGTTAAATATCATTTTGCGTTGTACCACTGGAAATTTTTGAAAGACCGAAACAACTGGGAATGACAGCGATGACAGATGTATAGAACTAGGAATTCCTACTGAGAAATTTCTAGTTCTCACCCTACTGTATATTACCGCGTCATTCTCAAACTATGGAGCACGCAACGACAGGAATCCTATTCATTGAGTTCCCCGAGCTTCACATCCACATCGACCCGTTTTTAGATTCTATATATATATCTGGCAGGTGCCAGTTTCGTTTGTATTTCTTTTTCCAGAGAGACTTCGTTGTACTACTTATGCACCCACTGGTTGACTTCGTTGTCCTGTATATTGCCATTCCCCTTCATATGGCCCATCCATTTCCACCTCCTCCAAAGAAAGAACAGCACCACCAATGGCAAAGAAGAAATTTCCCCCGCTCCTATGGCCCCTCCTGCTTCACCACCACAGTCGATGCTTTCCGCCTTGACGTCAAAGGAGGATCCATCTGAGGCAGCAAGTTGCTCCACGCCCTTCTCGCTTCCCAAATACGCCACCCTCCTGCAGATGCACCCATGGCGAATGGGTTTTTTTCTTCAGATTCTGGTTAGATAGTGGGTTTACCGTAGTGGTAGTAGATGTACAGAACGGCCCTCTTTTGGCAATCTGGGTCATGGATAGATTGGTAGATGTTAGGAGATGTATATGAAATGTCCCATGCGGACCACTTGGGATACTGTTCCTAGAGACTGGCCATTTTGTTTTGTATTAGCGGCCTTATTTTGTTACCCTGTATCATTTTGACAAACTTTAAAATCAGATGACTATGTATATATTTACAATGCCTTTTGTAGTAGTTCTGTCCTTAATACATTTTTATTTACGTTATGTTACTTACAGTATACCGATTAACTAGTATTTATTCCGCCATCACGCAGAAATTTTTGTTACGCGATTAAGCATTTTATGTGAGTAACGAATAATAATACAGAAAATAGAATTTAATCAGTACTATACGTAATCATTTATCAGATCATTTATTATGACTTAAGCATAGTACTTTGTTTGGTAAGGTGTTACAATCTAGTCCTCTACTAGTCAAATGCATACACACACAAATCAAGAGGGCTTATTCAAGGTTGTAGTGGGGCATAGGTAAAGAGGTAGGGGATTCATAAGTATATGCAAAGTTGAAACCTAAGGCCTAAGAGAGCATAGGCATATGCATAAGACCATAAAATGCAAGAAATGCATTCTAATACAAACCATGCTCTCATAAGCTAACTTTGCTACCCCCCACACTTAGACCATTGCATGGCCTCATGCAACACTCCCACACTTATGCTCAAGCACATATTAACACAAACCAATGCTCTCATAAGCCATTAAGGTTGGGCAAAATCATTGTTTTCCACTTAGGCTTGAAATGTGCTAAAACAAGAAGGGGTCATATAGGCTCAAAGTGGCTCATCAAAGGGTAAAATGCAAGGTTGGCCATTTAGTCAAGGAGCCTAAAACAAGGAAAATGCCTCTATCATGCTCATGCATACATTACGATAACAAAGCTTCAAACAAGAATTAAGCAAGTTCTAGAGCACATAACTAAAAAGGGAAAGCACACAAGAAGGACAAGAATGGCATGCAATGTATCCATTCAATAACAAGGCCCAAAAGCTCACAAAGGACATTGTCTACACACTTAATCCAAGCAAAATGAAAGTGAAGCTACCGAGCATGCAAATATGTGAAATATGGTACACGGTTAGGCATGTTGGAACCATATAAACAGAGCTCAATGAGCACCTTCAAGATGCACCAATGGAATTAATCACACAAGATGCATAAGACAAACAATAAATAGCAATAATAACCTAAAGACCATTAGCTTATGAAAATTAAGCTAAGACATGCTTTATTGAAAATATAAAAGTGCAAAGACAAAAGTTAAAAAGAAAAGGGTGGGGAGAACTCCTCAAGGTGGCTTATGCTTAAATTGATCCAGGAATCCCATCAAGGCTTGCATCTACAGCCTCCTCTAGGATCCTATAAAATATAAACCATGTCCTGGGCCTTGAAACTATTTTTCTCTTTAGACCCCAGTGTTGATGGTTGTAGTGCATCCCATAGAGCCTTGATGCTCCACCTGGACCTCACATCTGAAACAGCTTCATTGAAATTCCTTAGATCTAGCATTCACCCTATCTCTGACTCTCCAAGAAAAGTGTATTAATCATCATGGTTCACCTGTTTCCTTTCCCTATGTGATCACTTGAGAGGAGGATTCTCAATAGGTTGCTCTGGAGGTGGTGGTAAGGGGTCCTCCATAACTTCCTATCGTGCTCTTTAAGAATCCTGTTAACTGGTTGATGCACCACTTTCTCTTGCACAATGGGAATTGGCACCATGACATGTTGATAGCTAGAACTTGATCCTTCATCAATGGAGATGTCAAGATTACCCAGGTCATTCTCAAGAAATTTGGTAGTGATTGCCTCAACTATTCTTATTCCATGGGTAGGACAGTAGAATCGGTAGCCTTTAGCATTGATGGGATAGCCAATAAAGTAGCACTAGTGGTTTTAGAACTTAATTTTGATGCCATATGGTCATTTATTCTAACCTCAATAGGATAACTCCACACATGAAAATAGTTAGGGCTAGGCTTCCACCCCTTAAACAACTCAAAAAGTGTTTTGGGAATAGATTTGGATAGTACTTTGTTTAGGATAAACATGGCTAGTTTAAGGGTTTCTCCCCAAATGGAATAAGGCAATTTGGTTTGACTTATCACAGACCGTACCATATCCATCAAAATGCGATTCCTTCTCTCAGTCACACAATTCTGTTCAAGAGTCCTAGACATGGTAAATTGGGAAACAATTCCACAATCTTCCAAATATTTGGCAAAGGCCCCTATCAACTGTCTAGTCTACCCATGCCTGCCATAAAATTGACCACCTCGGTCCGACCTTACAATCTTAATGGTTTTACCGCATTGGTTTTTTACCTCAGTCTTAAAAATTTTAAATTTTTCTAAAGACAAAGATTTATCA